>CM062505.1:440000-470000 GCA_031479575.1 Coregonus ussuriensis | reverse complement strand
ACTATAGACAAGGTATTGGTGTCATTACATCAGGTCAGTTTGGTTACTATAGACAAGGTATTGGTGTCTACATCAGGTCAGTTTGGTTACTATAGACAAGGTATTGGTGTCTACATCAGGTCAGTTTGGTTACTATAGACAAGGTATTGGTGTCTACATCAGGTCAGTTTGGTTACTATAGACAAGGTATTGGTGTCTACATCAGGTCAGTTTGGTTACTACAGACAAGGTATTGGTGTCTACATCAGGTCAGTTTGGTTACTATAGACAAGGTATTGGTGTCATTACATCAGGTCAGTTTGGTTACTACAGACAAGGTATTGGTGTCTACATCAGGTCAGTTTGGTTACTATAGACAAGGTATTGGTGTCTACATCAGGTCAGTTTGGTTACTATAGACAAGGTATTGGTGTCTACATCAGGTCAGTTTGGTTACTACAGACAAGGTATTGGTGTCTACATCAGGTCAGTTTGGTTACTATAGACAAGGTATTGGTGTCTACATCAGGTCAGTTTGGTTACTATAGACAAGGTATTGGTGTCTACATCAGGTCAGTTTGGTTACTATAGACAAGGTATTGGTGTCTACATCAGGTCAGTTTGGTTACTACAGACAAGGTATTGGTGTCTACATCAGGTCAGTTTGGTTACTACAGACAAGGTATTGGTGTCTACATCAGGTCAGTTTGGTTACTATAGACAAGGTATTGGTGTCATTACATCAGGTCAGTTTGGTTACTACAGACAAGGTATTGGTGTCTACATCAGGTCAGTTTGGTTACTACAGACAAGGTATTGGTGTCTACATCAGGTCAGTTTGGTTACTACAGACAAGGTATTGGTGTCTACATCAGGTCAGTTTGGTTACTACAGACAAGGTATTGGTGTCTACATCAGGTCAGTTTGGTTACTACAGACAAGGTATTGGTGTCATTACATCAGGTCAGTTTGGTTACTACAGACAAGGTATTGGTGTCTACATCAGGTCAGTTTGGTTACTACAGACAAGGTATTGGTGTCATTACATCAAGTCAGTTTGGTTACTACAGACAAGGTATTGGTGTCTACATCAGGTCAGTTTGGTTACTACAGACAAGGTATTGGTGTCTACATCAGGTCAGTTTGGTTACTACAGACAAGGTATTGGTGTCTACATCAGGTCAGTTTGGTTACTATAGACAAGGTATTGGTGTCATTACATCAGGTCAGTTTGGTTACTATAGACAAGGTATTGGTGTCTACATCAGGTCAGTTTGGTTACTACAGACAAGGTATTGGTGTCATTACATCAGGTCAGTTTGGTTACTATAGACAAGGTATTGGTGTCTACATCAGGTCAGTTTGGTTACTATAGACAAGGTATTGGTGTCTACATCAGGTCAGTTTGGTTACTATAGACAAGGTATTGGTGTCTACATCAGGTCAGTTTGGTTACTACAGACAAGGTATTGGTGTCTACATCAGGTCAGTTTGGTTACTACAGACAAGGTATTGGTGTCTACATCAGGTCAGTTTGGTTACTATAGACAAGGTATTGGTGTCATTACATCAGGTCAGTTTGGTTACTACAGACAAGGTATTGGTGTCTACATCAGGTCAGTTTGGTTACTACAGACAAGGTATTGGTGTCTACATCAGGTCAGTTTGGTTACTACAGACAAGGTATTGGTGTCTACATCAGGTCAGTTTGGTTACTACAGACAAGGTATTGGTGTCTACATCAGGTCAGTTTGGTTACTACAGACAAGGTATTGGTGTCTACATCAGGTCAGTTTGGTTACTATAGACAAGGTATTGGTGTCTACATCAGGTCAGTTTGGTTACTACAGACAAGGTATTGGTGTCTACATCAGGTCAGTTTGGTTACTATAGACAAGGTATTGGTGTCTACATCAGGTCAGTTTGGTTACTATAGACAAGGTATTGGTGTCTACATCAGGTCAGTTTGGTTACTACAGACAAGGTATTGGTGTCATTACATCAGGTCAGTTTGGTTACTACAGACAAGGTATTGGTGTCATTACATCAGGTCAGTTTGGTTACTATAGACAAGGTATTGGTGTCTACATCAGGTCAGTTTGGTTACTATAGACAAGGTATTGGTGTCTACATCAGGTCAGTTTGGTTACTATAGACAAGGTATTGGTGTCTACATCAGGTCAGTTTGGTTACTATAGACAAGGTATTGGTGTCTACATCAGGTCAGTTTGGTTACTATAGACAAGGTATTGGTGTCATTACATCAGGTCAGTTTGGTTACTATAGACAAGGTATTGGTGTCTACATCAGGTCAGTTTGGTTACTATAGACAAGGTATTGGTGTCTACATCAGGTCAGTTTGGTTACTATAGACAAGGTATTGGTGTCTACATCAGGTCAGTTTGGTTACTACAGACAAGGTATTGGTGTCATTACATCAGGTCAGTTTGGTTACTATAGACAAGGTATTGGTGTCTACATCAGGTCAGTTTGGTTACTATAGACAAGGTATTGGTGTCTACATCAGGTCAGTTTGGTTACTATAGACAAGGTATTGGTGTCATTACATCAGGTCAGTTTGGTTACTATAGACAAGGTATTGGTGTCTACATCAGGTCAGTTTGGTTACTATAGACAAGGTATTGGTGTCTACATCAGGTCAGTTTGGTTACTACAGACAAGGTATTGGTGTCTACATCAGGTCAGTTTGGTTACTATAGACAAGGTATTGGTGTCATTACATCAGGTCAGTTTGGTTACTATAGACAAGGTATTGGTGTCTACATCAGGTCAGTTTGGTTACTATAGACAAGGTATTGGTGTCTACATCAGGTCAGTTTGGTTACTACAGACAAGGTATTGGTGTCATTACATCAGGTCAGTTTGGTTACTACAGACAAGGTATTGGTGTCATTACATCAGGTCAGTTTGGTTACTACAGACAAGGTATTGGTGTCTACATCAGGTCAGTTTGGTTACTATAGACAAGGTATTGGTGTCATTACATCAGGTCAGTTTGGTTACTACAGACAAGGTATTGGTGTCTACATCAGGTCAGTTTGGTTACTACAGACAAGGTATTGGTGTCTACATCAGGTCAGTTTGGTTACTATAGAGAAGGTATTGGTGTCTACATCAGGTCAGTTTGGTTACTATAGACAAGGTATTGGTGTCATTACATCAGGTCAGTTTGGTTACTACAGACAAGGTATTGGTGTCTACATCAGGTCAGTTTGGTTACTACAGACAAGGTATTGGTGTCATTACATCAGGTCAGTTTGGTTACTATAGACAAGGTATTGGTGTCTACATCAGGTCAGTTTGGTTACTACAGACAAGGTATTGGTGTCATTACATCAGGTCAGTTTGGTTACTACAGACAAGGTATTGGTGTCATTACATCAGGTCAGTTTGGTTACTACAGACAAGGTATTGGTGTCTACATCAGGTCAGTTTGGTTACTATAGACAAGGTATTGGTGTCATTACATCAGGTCAGTTTGGTTACTATAGACAAGGTATTGGTGTCATTACATCAGGTCAGTTTGGTTACTATAGACAAGGTATTGGTGTCATTACATCAGGTCAGTTTGGTTACTATAGAGAAGGTATTGGTGTCTACATCAGGTCAGTTTGGTTACTATAGACAAGGTATTGGTGTCATTACATCAGGTCAGTTTGGTTACTATAGAGCAAGGTATTGGTGTCTACATCAGGTCAGTTTGGTTACTATAGACAAGGTATTGGTGTCATTACATCAGGTCAGTTTGGTTACTACAGACAAGGTATTGGTGTCTACATCAGGTCAGTTTGGTTACTACAGACAAGGTATTGGTGTCTACATCAGGTCAGTTTGGTTACTACAGACAAGGTATTGGTGTCTACATCAGGTCAGTTTGGTTACTATAGACAAGGTATTGGTGTCATTACATCAGGTCAGTTTGGTTACTATAGACAAGGTATTGGTGTCTACATCAGGTCAGTTTGGTTACTACAGACAAGGTATTGGTGTCTACATCAGGTCAGTTTGGTTACTACAGACAAGGTATTGGTGTCTACATCAGGTCAGTTTGGTTACTACAGACAAGGTATTGGTGTCTACATCAGGTCAGTTTGGTTACTATAGACAAGGTAATGGTGTCATTACATCAGGTCAGTTTGGTTACTATAGACAAGGTATTGGTGTCTACATCAGGTCAGTTTGGTTACTACAGACAAGGTATTGGTGTCATTACGTCAGGTCAGTTTGGTTACTATAGACAAGGTATTGGTGTCTACATCAGGTCAGTTTGGTTACTATAGACAAGGTATTGGTGTCTACATCAGGTCAGTTTGGTTACTATAGACAAGGTATTGGTGTCATTACATCAGGTCAGTTTGGTTACTATAGACAAGGTATTGGTGTCTACATCAGGTCAGTTTGGTTACTATAGACAAGGTATTGGTGTCTACATCAGGTCAGTTTGGTTACTATAGACAAGGTATTGGTGTCTACATCAGGTCAGTTTGGTTACTACAGACAAGGTATTGGTGTCTACATCAGGTCAGTTTGGTTACTACAGACAAGGTATTGGTGTCTACATCAGGTCAGTTTGGTTACTATAGACAAGGTATTGGTGTCTACATCAGGTCAGTTTGGTTACTATAGACAAGGTATTGGTGTCTACATCAGGTCAGTTTGGTTACTATAGACAAGGTATTGGTGTCTACATCAGGTCAGTTTGGTTACTATAGACAAGGTATTGGTGTCATTACATCAGGTCAGTTTGGTTACTATAGACAAGGTATTGGTGTCTACATCAGGTCAGTTTGGTTACTATAGACAAGGTATTGGTGTCATACATCAGGTCAGTTTGGTTACTATAGACAAGGTATTGGTGTCTACATCAGGTCAGTTTGGTTACTATAGACAAGGTATTGGTGTCATTACATCAGGTCAGTTTGGTTACTATAGACAAGGTATTGGTGTCATTACATCAGGTCAGTTTGGTTACTATAGACAAGGTATTGGTGTCTACATCAGGTCAGTTTGGTTACTATAGACAAGGTATTGGTGTCTACATCAGGTCAGTTTGGTTACTATAGACAAGGTATTGGTGTCTACATCAGGTCAGTTTGGTTACTATAGACAAGGTATTGGTGTCTACATCAGGTCAGTTTGGTTACTACAGACAAGGTATTGGTGTCTACATCAGGTCAGTTTGGTTACTATAGACAAGGTATTGGTGTCATTACATCAGGTCAGTTTGGTTACTACAGACAAGGTATTGGTGTCTACATCAGGTCAGTTTGGTTACTATAGACAAGGTATTGGTGTCTACATCAGGTCAGTTTGGTTACTATAGACAAGGTATTGGTGTCTACATCAGGTCAGTTTGGTTACTACAGACAAGGTATTGGTGTCTACATCAGGTCAGTTTGGTTACTATAGACAAGGTATTGGTGTCTACATCAGGTCAGTTTGGTTACTATAGACAAGGTATTGGTGTCTACATCAGGTCAGTTTGGTTACTATAGACAAGGTATTGGTGTCTACATCAGGTCAGTTTGGTTACTACAGACAAGGTATTGGTGTCTACATCAGGTCAGTTTGGTTACTACAGACAAGGTATTGGTGTCATTACATCAGGTCAGTTTGGTTACTACAGACAAGGTATTGGTGTCTACATCAGGTCAGTTTGGTTACTACAGACAAGGTATTGGTGTCTACATCAGGTCAGTTTGGTTACTACAGACAAGGTATTGGTGTCTACATCAGGTCAGTTTGGTTACTACAGACAAGGTATTGGTGTCTACATCAGGTCAGTTTGGTTACTACAGACAAGGTATTGGTGTCATTACATCAGGTCAGTTTGGTTACTACAGACAAGGTATTGGTGTCTACATCAGGTCAGTTTGGTTACTACAGACAAGGTATTGGTGTCATTACATCAAGTCAGTTTGGTTACTACAGACAAGGTATTGGTGTCTACATCAGGTCAGTTTGGTTACTACAGACAAGGTATTGGTGTCTACATCAGGTCAGTTTGGTTACTACAGACAAGGTATTGGTGTCTACATCAGGTCAGTTTGGTTACTATAGACAAGGTATTGGTGTCATTACATCAGGTCAGTTTGGTTACTATAGACAAGGTATTGGTGTCTACATCAGGTCAGTTTGGTTACTACAGACAAGGTATTGGTGTCATTACATCAGGTCAGTTTGGTTACTATAGACAAGGTATTGGTGTCTACATCAGGTCAGTTTGGTTACTATAGACAAGGTATTGGTGTCATTACATCAGGTCAGTTTGGTTACTACAGACAAGGTATTGGTGTCTACATCAGGTCAGTTTGGTTACTACAGACAAGGTATTGGTGTCTACATCAGGTCAGTTTGGTTACTACAGACAAGGTATTGGTGTCTACATCAGGTCAGTTTGGTTACTATAGACAAGGTATTGGTGTCATTACATCAGGTCAGTTTGGTTACTATAGACAAGGTATTGGTGTCTACATCAGGTCAGTTTGGTTACTATAGACAAGGTATTGGTGTCTACATCAGGTCAGTTTGGTTACTATAGACAAGGTATTGGTGTCTACATCAGGTCAGTTTGGTTACTACAGACAAGGTATTGGTGTCTACATCAGGTCAGTTTGGTTACTACAGACAAGGTATTGGTGTCTACATCAGGTCAGTTTGGTTACTACAGACAAGGTATTGGTGTCATTACATCAGGTCAGTTTGGTTACTACAGACAAGGTATTGGTGTCATTACATCAGGTCAGTTT
This sequence comes from Coregonus ussuriensis, assembly GCA_031479575.1. NCBI lineage: Eukaryota > Metazoa > Chordata > Actinopteri > Salmoniformes > Salmonidae > Coregonus > Coregonus ussuriensis. Next base: position 463,251 of record CM062505.1, on the reverse strand, counting down.
GGTTACTATAGAGAAGGTATTGGTGTCTACATCAGGTCAGTTTGGTTACTATAGACAAGGTATTGGTGTCATTACATCAGGTCAGTTTGGTTACTACAGACAAGGTATTGGTGTCTACATCAGGTCAGTTTGGTTACTACAGACAAGGTATTGGTGTCTACATCAGGTCAGTTTGGTTACTATAGACAAGGTATTGGTGTCATTACATCAGGTCAGTTTGGTTACTACAGACAAGGTATTGGTGTCTACATCAGGTCAGTTTGGTTACTACAGACAAGGTATTGGTGTCTACATCAGGTCAGTTTGGTTACTATAGACAAGGTATTGGTGTCTACATCAGGTCAGTTTGGTTACTATAGACAAGGTATTGGTGTCATTACATCAGGTCAGTTTGGTTACTACAGACAAGGTATTGGTGTCTACATCAGGTCAGTTTGGTTACTACAGACAAGGTATTGGTGTCTACATCAGGTCAGTTTGGTTACTACAGACAAGGTATTGGTGTCTACATCAGGTCAGTTTGGTTACTACAGACAAGGTATTGGTGTCTACATCAGGTCAGTTTGGTTACTACAGACAAGGTATTGGTGTCTACATCAGGTCAGTTTGGTTACTACAGACAAGGTATTGGTGTCTACATCAGGTCAGTTTGGTTACTATAGACAAGGTATTGGTGTCTACATCAGGTCAGTTTGGTTACTACAGACAAGGTATTGGTGTCTACATCAGGTCAGTTTGGTTACTACAGACAAGGTATTGGTGTCTACATCAGGTCAGTTTGGTTACTATAGACAAGGTATTGGTGTCTACATCAGGTCAGTTTGGTTACTACAGACAAGGTATTGGTGTCTACATCAGGTCAGTTTGGTTACTATAGACAAGGTATTGGTGTCTACATCAGGTCAGTTTGGTTACTATAGACAAGGTATTGGTGTCTACATCAGGTCAGTTTGGTTACTACAGACAAGGTATTGGTGTCATTACATCAGGTCAGTTTGGTTACTACAGACAAGGTATTGGTGTCATTACATCAGGTCAGTTTGGTTACTATAGACAAGGTATTGGTGTCTACATCAGGTCAGTTTGGTTACTATAGACAAGGTATTGGTGTCTACATCAGGTCAGTTTGGTTACTATAGACAAGGTATTGGTGTCTACATCAGGTCAGTTTGGTTACTATAGACAAGGTATTGGTGTCTACATCAGGTCAGTTTGGTTACTATAGACAAGGTATTGGTGTCATTACATCAGGTCAGTTTGGTTACTATAGACAAGGTATTGGTGTCTACATCAGGTCAGTTTGGTTACTATAGACAAGGTATTGGTGTCTACATCAGGTCAGTTTGGTTACTATAGACAAGGTATTGGTGTCTACATCAGGTCAGTTTGGTTACTACAGACAAGGTATTGGTGTCATTACATCAGGTCAGTTTGGTTACTATAGACAAGGTATTGGTGTCTACATCAGGTCAGTTTGGTTACTATAGACAAGGTATTGGTGTCTACATCAGGTCAGTTTGGTTACTATAGACAAGGTATTGGTGTCATTACATCAGGTCAGTTTGGTTACTATAGACAAGGTATTGGTGTCTACATCAGGTCAGTTTGGTTACTATAGACAAGGTATTGGTGTCTACATCAGGTCAGTTTGGTTACTACAGACAAGGTATTGGTGTCTACATCAGGTCAGTTTGGTTACTATAGACAAGGTATTGGTGTCATTACATCAGGTCAGTTTGGTTACTATAGACAAGGTATTGGTGTCTACATCAGGTCAGTTTGGTTACTATAGACAAGGTATTGGTGTCTACATCAGGTCAGTTTGGTTACTACAGACAAGGTATTGGTGTCATTACATCAGGTCAGTTTGGTTACTACAGACAAGGTATTGGTGTCATTACATCAGGTCAGTTTGGTTACTACAGACAAGGTATTGGTGTCTACATCAGGTCAGTTTGGTTACTATAGACAAGGTATTGGTGTCATTACATCAGGTCAGTTTGGTTACTACAGACAAGGTATTGGTGTCTACATCAGGTCAGTTTGGTTACTACAGACAAGGTATTGGTGTCTACATCAGGTCAGTTTGGTTACTATAGAGAAGGTATTGGTGTCTACATCAGGTCAGTTTGGTTACTATAGACAAGGTATTGGTGTCATTACATCAGGTCAGTTTGGTTACTACAGACAAGGTATTGGTGTCTACATCACGTCAGTTTGGTTACTACAGACAAGGTATTGGTGTCTACATCAGGTCAGTTTGGTTACTATAGACAAGGTATTGGTGTCATTACATCAGGTCAGTTTGGTTACTATAGACAAGGTATTGGTGTCATTACATCAGGTCAGTTTGGTTACTATAGAGAAGGTATTGGTGTCTACATCAGGTCAGTTTGGTTACTATAGACAAGGTATTGGTGTCATTACATCAGGTCAGTTTGGTTACTATAGAGAAGGTATTGGTGTCTACATCAGGTCAGTTTGGTTACTATAGACAAGGTATTGGTGTCATTACATCAGGTCAGTTTGGTTACTACAGACAAGGTATTGGTGTCTACATCAGGTCAGTTTGGTTACTACAGACAAGGTATTGGTGTCTACATCAGGTCAGTTTGGTTACTACAGACAAGGTATTGGTGTCTACATCAGGTCAGTTTGGTTACTACAGACAAGGTATTGGTGTCTACATCAGGTCAGTTTGGTTACTATAGACAAGGTATTGGTGTCATTACATCAGGTCAGTTTGGTTACTATAGACAAGGTATTGGTGTCTACATCAGGTCAGTTTGGTTACTACAGACAAGGTATTGGTGTCTACATCAGGTCAGTTTGGTTACTACAGACAAGGTATTGGTGTCTACATCAGGTCAGTTTGGTTACTACAGACAAGGTATTGGTGTCTACATCAGGTCAGTTTGGTTACTATAGACAAGGTATTGGTGTCATTACATCAGGTCAGTTTGGTTACTATAGACAAGGTATTGGTGTCTACATCAGGTCAGTTTGGTTACTACAGACAAGGTATTGGTGTCATTACATCAGGTCAGTTTGGTTACTATAGACAAGGTATTGGTGTCTACATCAGGTCAGTTTGGTTACTATAGACAAGGTATTGGTGTCTACATCAGGTCAGTTTGGTTACTATAGACAAGGTATTGGTGTCTACATCAGGTCAGTTTGGTTACTATAGACAAGGTATTGGTGTCTACATCAGGTCAGTTTGGTTACTACAGACAAGGTATTGGTGTCTACATCAGGTCAGTTTGGTTACTATAGACAAGGTATTGGTGTCTACATCAGGTCAGTTTGGTTACTACAGACAAGGTATTGGTGTCATTACATCAGGTCAGTTTGGTTACTATAGACAAGGTATTGGTGTCATTACATCAGGTCAGTTTGGTTACTATAGACAAGGTATTGGTGTCTACATCAGGTCAGTTTGGTTACTATAGACAAGGTATTGGTGTCTACATCAGGTCAGTTTGGTTACTATAGACAAGGTATTGGTGTCTACATCAGGTCAGTTTGGTTACTACAGACAAGGTATTGGTGTCTACATCAGGTCAGTTTGGTTACTACAGACAAGGTATTGGTGTCTACATCAGGTCAGTTTGGTTACTATAGACAAGGTATTGGTGTCTACATCAGGTCAGTTTGGTTACTATAGACAAGGTATTGGTGTCTACATCAGGTCAGTTTGGTTACTATAGACAAGGTATTGGTGTCTACATCAGGTCAGTTTGGTTACTATAGACAAGGTATTGGTGTCATTACATCAGGTCAGTTTGGTTACTATAGACAAGGTATTGGTGTCTACATCAGGTCAGTTTGGTTACTATAGACAAGGTATTGGTGTCTACATCAGGTCAGTTTGGTTACTATAGACAAGGTATTGGTGTCTACATCAGGTCAGTTTGGTTACTACAGACAAGGTATTGGTGTCATTACATCAGGTCAGTTTGGTTACTATAGACAAGGTATTGGTGTCTACATCAGGTCAGTTTGGTTACTATAGACAAGGTATTGGTGTCTACATCAGGTCAGTTTGGTTACTATAGACAAGGTATTGGTGTCATTACATCAGGTCAGTTTGGTTACTATAGACAAGGTATTGGTGTCTACATCAGGTCAGTTTGGTTACTATAGACAAGGTATTGGTGTCTACATCAGGTCAGTTTGGTTACTATAGACAAGGTATTGGTGTCTACATCAGGTCAGTTTGGTTACTATAGACAAGGTATTGGTGTCTACATCAGGTCAGTTTGGTTACTACAGACAAGGTATTGGTGTCTACATCAGGTCAGTTTGGTTACTATAGACAAGGTATTGGTGTCATTACATCAGGTCAGTTTGGTTACTATAGACAAGGTATTGGTGTCTACATCAGGTCAGTTTGGTTACTATAGACAAGGTATTGGTGTCTACATCAGGTCAGTTTGGTTACTACAGACAAGGTATTGGTGTCATTACATCAGGTCAGTTTGGTTACTACAGACAAGGTATTGGTGTCATTACATCAGGTCAGTTTGGTTACTATAGACAAGGTATTGGTGTCTACATCAGGTCAGTTTGGTTACTATAGACAAGGTATTGGTGTCATTACATCAGGTCAGTTTGGTTACTACAGACAAGGTATTGGTGTCTACATCAGGTCAGTTTGGTTACTACAGACAAGGTATTGGTGTCTACATCAGGTCAGTTTGGTTACTACAGACAAGGTATTGGTGTCTACATCAGGTCAGTTTGGTTACTATAGACAAGGTATTGGTGTCTACATCAGGTCAGTTTGGTTACTATAGACAAGGTATTGGTGTCTACATCAGGTCAGTTTGGTTACTATAGACAAGGTATTGGTGTCTACATCAGGTCAGTTTGGTTACTATAGAGAAGGTATTGGTGTCTACATCAGGTCAGTTTGGTTACTATAGACAAGGTATTGGTGTCTACATCAGGTCAGTTTGGTTACTATAGACAAGGTATTGGTGTCTACATCAGGTCAGTTTGGTTACTACAGACAAGGTATTGGTGTCTACATCAGGTCAGTTTGGTTACTATAGACAAGGTATTGGTGTCTACATCAGGTCAGTTTGGTTACTACAGACAAGGTATTGGTGTCTACATCAGGTCAGTTTGGTTACTACAGACAAGGTATTGGTGTCTACATCAGGTCAGTTTGGTTACTATAGACAAGGTATTGGTGTCTACATCAGGTCAGTTTGGTTACTATAGAGAAGGTATTGGTGTCTACATCAGGTCAGTTTGGTTACTATAGAGAAGGTATTGGTGTCTACATCAGGTCAGTTTGGTTACTATAGAGAAGGTATTGTGATGATGTTGCTATGACCACCATAGCTGTATGTCTGAACACACAGAAAGAGAATGTCATTGTAGTTGTGTGGTAAAACCATAGCGATCTGGCTTGGTTGCCATCTCTGTTCAGCTAGTACACCCCACTCCTGTCATTTGCCAAAGAGATGGGTCTGTCTTCAAATATGTACATTCTATCATTAATGACCTAGAGGAGATCAGAGGATTTGATCCTGATTCGATAACCCTCACAGCTATCCTCCAATCACAATGTTCATTTAAATTAGACTAATAGGAAAATGTTGTAACTTAATTAATACATTTGATTGGAAACATTGTAACATTGGGCATTCTGATGTAATACATTTCACTGGGCGATGGGGAGAACAGAGGATTCACGTTTTATAGCATTTTTATCACCAGCCAATGTGATCACATCAAAGAAGCTCTCACCATTCAAACCTCCCCGCCAGTTCATTTTGAGCTGTAGCCTCTTTTATATCCAGCAAGCAAGAGCAAGGTGCTTCTTTCCTCCAATATCAAATTTTTTTATTGCTCAAAATAAGTGACCAAACTGCACTGTGTACAAAACATCAGGAACACCTGCTATTTCCATTAAAGACTGACCAGGTGAATACTATGATCCCTTATTGATGTCACTTGTTAAATCCACTTCAATCAGTGTAGATGAAGGGGAGGAGACAGGTTAAAGAAGGATTTTTAAGCCTTGAGACATGGATTATGTATGTGTGCCATTCAGAGGGTGAATGGGCAAGACAAAATATTGATTTGTCTTTGAACGGTGTATGGTAGTAGGTGCCAGGTGCACTGGTTTGTGTCAAGAAGTGCCACATGGGCCAGCATTCCCTGTGGAATGCTTTCGACCCCTTGTAGAGTCAGAGAGTGAGAGAGACCACCCATCTCTTTAGGGATTCCCATGTGAGGCCATGTGCTAAACAGAGTGAGTACGGTAGTGGACTAAACAACCAAAGATGTCAACACTAAAGGCTGCTTTATACTACGCCTATCGACATGTCGCAGTGACATCATCAACATTCTATTGTCGTCCGACATCAAACTTGTTGTTATGAAACTACAGGCTGGATGACATCAGCAGCGTGGTGCTCCAAAATAGCATCAATCGTATATTTTAACACCAATACACCCATCCGTTTAAAAAATGAATTTAGTATATAGTCGATCTATATGTCAAACCAGGCAACTAAAAGCAACTTTCTAAACAACGTTTTGTTAAGTAAGCTGACTAGCCCAGCAGTTCAAATAATCACCATATCATATAGCTGACAATGTTGTAACTTTAGCTAATTTTGTATTAATTATTACAGGAAAATAAACTCGCAAGTTCATGGTGAGCTAATTACAGAGGATATCTTACGGTTGGGAGGGATGGAATAAAAGCAGGGCATTCTACCGGAGTATTTTAGAACTTGGACACTGTCTCGTTGGCCTAACGTTATATCCTAATTTGACTTTGGTGCAGGTCATGTTGTACTTCACATTACCATCTCTAGTAAACACACACTGTATCAAATAAAATCAAAGTTTATTTGTCACATGCACAGGATACAGAATGTGTAAACGGTACAGTGAAATGGTTCCTCGCATAGTGGAGTGTTTTGTTTAGACATCTAGCTAGCTAAACAATTACCCATAATCCCAACTCATAACGTTACTACCCTGCATGAATCTAAAGGTAGCTAAAACTAACCAACTAGGTTCAGTGTTAACTAGCTAGCTAACATCAGGCTATAACTAGCAATGCAAATGGCTCTGAGATACGAATAACATTACTACACAGATCAAACATGTAACGTTAGCTAGCGAGCCAGCCAGCCAGCGAACATTAGCTAGCTAGACAACAGTACGCTTTAACTTGCAAAGAAAACTTTCTGACAAAATTAGAAACTTATAATATCTGAAAATGTAGCTAGCTAGACTCTCTTACCCGTATACATGGATGGACCCTTCTCCCTCTCTGTCACGGATGCCATGGTTGCCCTTAGTTTGAAGATGTAATCTGGAGACAGGTGTTTTCTACAACAGCCTTCTGTGTTTCCCTCCGCATATGCAATCAAACGCCTGAATTTTCTCCATCTCCTTAGCTATCATACTCTGCTTCCACCTGACATTCCACTGATTTCAAAACTCTGTCCTCCAGAAAGGGAAGAGCAACACTTTTGCAGTTCTTCGTGATATCTTTCAAAAAAGACGCGTTAGAAAGAATTACCTACACCTACTGAGCAGTTCGTTATAGACAGAAATAGGCTACATGGCAGACCAATCAGACGGCTGCTACATGGCAGACCAATCAGACGGCTGCTACATGGCAGACCAATCAGACGCCTGCTACATGGCAGACCAATCAGACGCCTGCTACATGGCAGACCAATCAGACGCCTGCTACATGGCAGACCAATCAGACGCCTGCTACATGGCAGACCAATCAGACGGCTGCTACATGACAGACCAATCAGACGGCTGCTACATGGCAGACCAATCAGACGCCTGCTACATGGCAGACCAATCAGACGCCTGCTACATGGCAGACCAATCAGACGCCTGCTACATGGCAGACCAATCAGACGGCTGCTACATGACAGACCAATCAGACGGCTGCTACATGGCAGACCAATCAGACGCCTGCTACATGGCAGACCAATCAGACGCCTGCTACATGGCAGACCAATCAGACGCCTGCTACATGGCAGACCAATCAGACGCCTGCTACATGGCAGACCAATCCGAACTCATCTCTCGGCATGTCCAGACCATCCATTATCTCAGCCAATCATGGCTAGCGGGAAGGTTCCTGTCTTTTTCCGTAGCTAAACCAACTAGGCTCATCATTTAACAATTGTATTCGTATTTACAGAAGGCATACAAGTTTGTCAGTAAGGCACATGAAAGTTCACATGTTCCCGAAGGCATTTACATTCAAGCGTGACATATACCTAGTTTCCTGAAACGGGTCACATATGTCTGCTTTGGGCATGCATGCCATAAATAATCTGACATCCACTGTAGGCAATGGAACCAAAAGGGTAGAGCACGGATAGTGGAGGCAAGAGAGAAATCCCCTGGAGAGTGACCACTTTTAAATGGGATGCAAACCCTAATCAATGGACTTCAATGGTAAAATGTTGTAACAATTCTAGACCGATCTCCTCCTTCACCATTTCAGCGATCAACTCCAAACCAGCTTTGAACTGTTCAGACCTACCAGTTCTCACGGTCTTACGTCAGAATTAGACATTCATCCATGTTTCTCAAACATCCAATTTTGAAGTTGTTCCAAATGTTAGTGTTTAAGGTTAAGTTTAGGCATTAACTCCGAATGGTTAAGTTAGGGTTTGGGATAGGGTTAGGGTTAGGGTTAGGGTTTGGGATAGGCCCTGAAACCTACTTGAAGGTAACAGCGCTCACTGTTGCCCCTAGTGGCCGGTGTCCACGTGAGGATGTCTAGTACTGATGACCAGGCTGGTGCAGACTGTCCCTACTTAGATTGCGTGTCAAAAAATTACTATTACGATTTGAAATGTGCATGGGTTTAAACGTGAACAATAGGAATATCTTTTCTAAATGGTCCTGCTCCAACTATAAAACATTAAGGCTATCCTAACTGCAAATTCTTTAAAATCTTGATCAACTGTACCTATATAAATGTACAGTGCATTCGGAAAGTATTCAGACTCCTTGAAGTTTTCCACCTTTTTGTTACATTACAGCCTTATTCTAAAATTGATTAAATTGTTGTTTTCTCATCAATCTACACACAATACCCCATAATGACGAAGCGAAAACAGGTTTATAGAAATTTTTGCAAAGTTTGGGGTCACTTAGAAATGTTCTTGTTTTCCATGAAAACATACCTGAAATGAGATCAGCCAATAGGATAGTGATTCCTATATTGTTGATGTGAAGGATATTTGCTGGTCTGTGGTGTGTAATGACGAGCAACCAGACGCTGCACTTGACACATTTATGAAATTGCTTATCCCAGTTACTAATAAGCATGCACCCATTAAGAAAATGACTGTAAAAACTGTTAAATCCCCTTGGATTGATGAGGAATTAAAAAATGGCATGGTTGAGAGGGATGAGGCAAAATAAATGGCAAATAAGTCTGGCTGCACAACCAATTGGCAAACACACCGCAAATTGAGAAATCGTGTGACTAAACTGAATAAAAAGAAGAAGAAACCACACTATGAAACAAAGATAACTGACATAAAGAATGATAGTAAAAAGCTTTGGAGCACCTTCAATGATATTTTGGGCAAAAAGACTAACTCAGCTCCATCATTCATTGAATCAAATGGCTCATTCCTCACAAAGCCCACTGATATTGCCAACTACTTTGATTTTTTTCATTGGCGAGATTAGCAAATTTAGCAAAATACACCTTATGGAACAGCGGGGACTGTGAAGCAACACAAACATAGACACATGCATACAAACACACGATAACATACGCACTATACACACTCATATACATGGATTATGTGTTATAGATATGTGGTAGCATTGTAGAGGCCTGAGGGCACACACTTAATGTTGTGAAATATGTTATGAATGTATTGTACATGTTTTTAAAATGTATGACTGCCTTAATTTTGCTGGACCCCAGGAAGAGTAGCTGCTGCCTTGGCAGGAACTAATGGGGATCCATAATAAACCCCAGGAAGAGTAGCTGCTGCCTTGGCAGGAACTAATGGGGATCCATAATAAACCCCAGGAAGAGTAGCTGCTGCCTTGGCAGGAACTAATGGGGATCCATAATAAACCCCAGGAAGAGTAGCTGCTGCCTTGGCAGGAACTAATGGGGATCCATAATAAACCCCAGGAAGAGTAGTTGCTGCCTTGACAGGAACTAATGGGGATCCATAATAAACCCCAGGAAGAGTAGCTGCTGCCTTGGCAGGAACTAATGGGGATCCATAATAAACCCCAGGAAGAGTAGCTGCTGCCTTGGCAGGAACTAATGGGGATCCATAATAAACCCCAGGAAGAGTAGCTGCTGCCTTGGCAGGAACTAATTGGGATCCATAATAAACCCCAGGAAGAGTAGCTGCTGCCTTGGCAGGAACTAATGGGGATCCATAATAAACCCCAGGAAGAGTAGCTGCTGCCTTGGCAGGAACTAATGGGGATCCATAATAAACCCCAGGAAGAGTAGCTGCTGCCTTGGCAGGAACTAATGGGGATCCATAATAAACCCCAGGAAGAGTAGCTGCTGCCTTGGCAGGAACTAATTGGGATCCATAATAAACCCCAGGAAGAGTAGCTGCTGCCTTGGCAGGAACTAATGGGGATCCATAATAAACACCAGGAAGAGTAGCTGCTGCCTTGGCAGGAACTAATGGGGATCCATAATAAACACCAGGAAGAGTAGCTGCTGCCTTGACAGGAACTAATTGGGATCCATAATAAACACCAGGAAGAGTAGCTGCTGCCTTGGCAGGAACTAATGGGGATCCATAATAAACCCCAGGAAGAGTAGCTGCTGCCTTGGCAGGAACTAATGGGGATCCATAATAAATACAAATACACAGCTCTCTATTGTCCCTCTAATCACTCTGACATCAATGCAAATGTCAAATATATTATTTAGTAAATGTAAAGACAAGATTAAATCAGGTATAGTCTGATGGGTGACAATATTAGCGTATCGATTGGGAATTATATATAATCAGCTTAAGGCAAGAAACAAAGCCTTTTTTTGTGTGACTTTTTCTAATCATAGTCGCCCACCTCATGTAGCCTAGCCCATAGGCCCATATGTTTTGATAAGGTTTGTATCACAACTAAAGGGGCCAAATAACTTCTTAAAATGAAGCACATTAATCTGCTTTCCAACCGGTGTAGAGCATAACTGGCATACATAAGCAGTGTGTGAGTTTCAAGTTTGGGGAAGATAATTTTCACCATAAAAATGCACCTTTATAATAAAAGCATTACATGCATAATCGCATTTGCTGTCACTTTTTGTAAATTGGTATTTCGTCACCTGCTGAATAAACACCTCGAATGGCCCTACTCCTGAATAAGTTAATCAGGCCGGAGTATACCACGAGACCCTGCTTTGGTGCGCTCTGACAGCTGTTGTTTGCTAAGCTGAATCATGCAAACCCTGCTGAAAAATAACATTACTCCAATTTTAATTCTAGTGTTTTATATGCACATATTTATATAGATTGGTTTCTATTAATTCAGTAGCATTTAGATAACTGGTCAGTAGTTTAATCAGATTTCAATCATAAACCAGATATCAACCAAAATAAGAAGTATTTTTCATGACGAAGATTTAATCTGGTTGTGATCTGGTTATATGACATCCTGACCAGATTTCAATCAGTAAAATACGTCTTTATCACGTCGTATTCCCACTGGGACTGGTTTCATCTTGACAAACAAAAAATGCGATCTGTGGAGAAAAAAGAGGTCCAATATTTGCTTGATTGGAGGATAGCTTTGAGGGTTATCGAATCAGGATCAAATCCTCAGATCTCCTCTAAGTCATTAAAAACAGAATGTTTATATTTGAAGATTGATAAAAGAAGGACCTTAGTCCAGGTCTATGAAAAGGCCTCAAGCAGACTACAAGGAGTGGAACGTTAGCTAAACAGACTCGTTGCTCGTCCTCCACTGCTGGAAGTTGGATTGTATTGTATTTATTGTGTTTCTGGTAGTTGCGTGGTTGGCTGCAGGAGACGGTCCAGTCGTTCAGAGTGACCAATGAGGAGCTGAGAGACACGGCTAACTCTACTGATTTACAGGACTGTAACACACTCTGTCACGTGAGATACAACACTTTTCATTTACAAACATAAATCACAAAGCTAGCAGCAATTTTCAAAATGCCTTAAAAAGGGCTAAAAGCTTTTAGGAAACATTTAAAGAGGACTAGTACTATACAAATTATAAACCTCCACTACCTGTCCTCCACCTCTCCTCTCTCCTACCTGTCCTCCACCTCTCCTCTCTCCTACCTGTCCTCCACCTGTCCCCTCTCCTCTCTCCTACCTGTCCTCTACCTCTCCTCTCTCCTACCTGTCCTCTACCTCTCCTCTCTCCTACCTGTCCTCTCTCCTACCTGTCCTCTACCTCTCCTCTCCCCTACCTGTCCTCCACCTCTCCTCTCTCCTACCTGTCCTCTCTCCTACCTGTCCTCTCTCCTACCTGTCCTCTACCTCTCCTCTCCCCTACCTGTCCTCCACCTCTCCTCTCTCCTACCTGTCCTCTCTCCTACCTGTCCTCTCTCCTACCTGTCCTCCACCTCTCTCCTACCTCTCCCCTACCTCTCCTCTCCCCTACCTCTCCTCTCCCCTACCTGTCCTCCACCTCTCCTCTCTCCTACCTGTCCTCTCTCCTACCTGTCCTCCACCTCTCTCCTACCTCTCCTCTCCCCTACCTCTCCTCTCCCCTACCTGTCCTCTCTCCTACCTCTCCTCTCCCCTACCTGTCCTCTCTCCTACCTGTCCTCCACCTCTCCTCTCCCCTACCTGTCCCCTACCTCTCCTCTCTCCTACCTCTCCTCTCTCCTACCTGTCCTCTACCTCTCCTCTCTCCTACCTGTCCTCTACCTCTCCTCTCTCCTACCTGTCCTCTACCTCTCCTCTCTCCGACCTGTCCTCTCTCCGACCTGTCCTCTACCTCTCCTCTCCCCTACCTGTCCTCTCTCCTACCTGTCCTCCACCTCTCCTCTCTCCTACCTGTCCTCCACCTGTCCCCTCTCCTCTCTCCGACCTGTCCTCTACCTCTCCTCTCTCCTACCTGTCCTCTACCTCTCCTCTCCCCTACCTCTCCTCTCCCCTACCTGTCCTCCACCTGTCCTCTCTCCTACCTGTCCTCTCTCCTACCTGTCCTCCACCTCTCTCCTACCTCTCCCCTACCTCTCCTCTCCCCTACCTCTCCTCTCTCCTACCTGTCCTCTACCTCTCCTCTCTCCTACCTGTCCTCTACCTCTCCTCTCTCCTACCTGTCCTCTCTCCTACCTGTCCTCTACCTCTCCTCTCCCCTACCTGTCCTCCACCTCTCCTCTCTCCTACCTGTCCTCTCTCCTACCTGTCCTCTCTCCTACCTGTCCTCTACCTCTCCTCTCCCCTACCTGTCCTCCACCTCTCCTCTCTCCTACCTGTCCTCTCTCCTACCTGTCCTCTCTCCTACCTGTCCTCCACCTCTCTCCTACCTCTCCCCTACCTCTCCTCTCCCCTACCTGTCCTCCACCTCTCCTCTCTCCTACCTGTCCTCTCTCCTACCTGTCCTCCACCTCTCTCCTACCTCTCCTCTCCCCTACCTCTCCTCTCCCCTACCTCTCCTCTCTCCTACCTGTCCTCTACCTCTCCTCTCTCCTACCTGTCCTCTACCTCTCCTCTCTCCGACCTGTCCTCTCTCCGACCTGTCCTCTACCTCTCCTCTCCCCTACCTGTCCTCTCTCCTACCTGTCCTCCACCTCTCCTCTCTCCTACCTGTCCTCTCTCCTACCTGTCCTCCACCTCTCCTCTCTCCTACCTCTCCTCTCTCCTACCTGTCCTCTACCTCTCCTCTCTCCGACCTGTCCTCTCTCCGACCTGTCCTCTACCTCTCCTCTCTCCTACCTGTCCTCTACCTCTCCTCTCCCCTACCTCTCCTCTCCCCTACCTGTCCTCCACCTCTCCTCTCTCCTACCTGTCCTCTCTCCTACCTGTCCTCTCTCCTACCTGTCCTCCACCTCTCTCCTACCTCTCCCCTACCTCTCCTCTCCCCTACCTCTCCTCTCCCCTACCTGTCCTCCACCTCTCCTCTCTCCTACCTGTCCTCTCTCCTACCTGTCCTCTCTCCTACCTGTCCTCCACCTCTCCCCTACCTCTCCTCTCCCCTACCTCTCCTCTCTCCTACCTGTCCTCTCCCCTACCTGTCCTCCACCTCTTCTCTCCCCTACCTCTCCTCTCCCCTACCTCTCCTCTCTCCTACCTGTCCTCTCTCCTACCTGTCCTCCACCTCTCTCCTACCTGTCCTCTACCTCTCCTCTCCCCTACCTCTCCTCTCCCCTACCTCTCCTCTCCCCTACCTGTCCTCCACCTCTCCTCTCCCCTACCTCTCCTCTCCCCTACCTCTCCTCTCCCCTACCTGTCCTCCACCTCTCCTCTCTCCTACCTGTCCTCTCCCCTACCTGTCCTCTCCCCTACCTCTCCTCTCCCCTACCTGTCCTCCACCTCTCCTCTCCCCTACCTGTCCTCCACCTCTCCTCTCCCCTACCTGTCCTCCACCTCTCCTCTCTCCTACCTGTCCTCCACCTCTCCTCTCCCCTACCTGTCCTCTCTCCTACCTGTCCTCCACCTCTCTCCTACCTGTCCTCCACCTCTCCTCTCTCCTACCTCTCCTCTCTCCTACCTGTCCTCCACCTCTCCTCTCCCCTACCTGTCCTCTCTCCTACCTGTCCTCCACCTCTCCTCTCCCCTACCTGTCCTCTACCTCTCCTCTCTCCTACCTGTCCTCCACCTCTCCTCTCCCCTACCTGTCCTCTCTCCTACCTGTCCTCCACCTCTCCTCTCCCCTACCTGTCCTCCACCTCTCCTCTCTCCTACCTCTCCTCTCCCCTACCTGTCCTCTCTCCTACCTGTCCTCCACCTCTCCTCTCCCCTACCTGTCCTCCACCTCTCCTCTCTCCTACCTCTCCTCTCCCCTACCTCTCCTCTCCCCTACCTGTCCTCCACCTCTCCTCTCCCCTACCTGTCCTCCACCTCTCCTCTCTCCTACCTGTCCTCCACCTCTCCTCTCCCCTACCTCTCCTCTCCCCTACCTGTCCTCTCTCCTACCTGTCCCCTACCTCTCCTCTCCCCTACCTGTCCCCTACCTCTCCTCTCCCCTACCTGTCCCCTACCTCTCCTCTCCCCTACCTGTCCTCCACCTCTCCTCTCTCCTACCTCTCCTCTCCTCTCCCCTACCTCTCCTCTCCCCTACCTGTCCTCCACCTCTCTTTTCCTCTCCCTTCTGTCTGTAGTGTCTCCAGTTGAAGATGACAGGAGGAGGTTTCCCCTGGTCCAGACTCTTCATGGCTTTACTGGTGTTTGCTGCCGGGTTCATTACACACGACATCAGATCACACGGATCCTTCACAGGTACTTAAACTCACACACACACACACACACAACACGAACACACTTCCTTAGCCTATGCATCTGTAAACCTATCTGACCGTGTGTGTGTAGACTCCACCACAGCGAGGTATCTCCACAGTTCAGGGGTGATGGGCGTGTCTCAACAGGCCTGGAGCAAAGTCACCCTCTACTCACAACAGGGCTTCAGGTAACCTCTGACTTCTAACCCAGAGCTGAGAAATCATGTTTGCTCATCAGCATATCTCTGAGGACGGAACGCATTTATAAATGTTTTTGACTTCAAAATTAATTTGTCAGTCAGTTGTTTAAAAATATACGTCCATTATAATTTCTACGTTCTATCAGGTTTTAGACGTTCAAGTGTAGACTGAAGTCATTTTTGTATCCAAAACAATAATCCTGTTTTTCCGTGTGTAGCTGGTTGGAGACCAACACTCCCTATTACTACTCAGAGGGGGTGCGTGTGTTGGGGCCGGCACTGGAGCAGAACTGGGAGAGAACTAAAGATGCTGCCATCTACATCTCACAACTCACAACACAACTCACTGACTGGACCAATCACAACACACCCCTTCTCATAGAATGGGTAAGACACACACACACACACACACACTGTTGTACATTAAGTTGTTTTGTTTGTTGTACTGTTTGTAGTGGTGATACTGTTTGTCGTGGTGATACTGTTTGTCATGGTGATACTGTTTGTCGTGGTGATACTGTTTGTGGTGGTGATACTGTTTGTGGTGGTGATACTGTTTGTCGTGGTGATACTGTTTGTGGTGGTGATACTGTTTGTGGTGGTGATACTGTTTGTGGTGGTGATACTGTTTGTGGTGGTGATACTGTTTGTCGTGGTGATACTGTTTGTGGTGGTGATACTGTTTGTGGTGGTGATACTGTTTGTGGTGGTGATACTGTTTGTGGTGGTGATACTGTTTGTGGTGGTGATACTGTTTGTAGTGGTGATACTGTTTGTGGTGGTGATACTGTTTGTGGTGGTGATACTGTTTGTGGTGGTGATACTGTTTGTAGTGGTGATACTGTTTGTGGTGGTGATACTGTTTGTCGTGGTGATACTGTTTGTCGTGGTGATACTGGTTGTAGTGGTGATACTGTTTGTCGTGTTAGTGGCCATGAGTCCCAGCTCCACAACATGTTAAAGGGATACTTCAGGATTTTGGCAATGAAGCCCTTCATCTATTTCCCCAGAGTCCGATGAACTCATGGATACCATTTTAAAGTCTTAGTATCCAGCATGAAGGACATTAGAGGTAGTTTCGCGAGCCAATGCTAACTAGCGTTAGCGACATGACTGGAAGTCTACCAGAACATCCCATACACTTCCAGTGATTGCGCTGACGCTAGTTAGCAAATGCGTTAACCTGTTCAACTCTGGCCTCCTCTGGTCGCATAATATTATATACTACCCTCACATGACACAGAATATTGTTTACTTCCCTCAAAGTACATTTCTGTTTCAAAATGAAGTCCTACCAACATGCTTAGTACTGTCAGAAAGGTGAGAGCGGTGGGATTCTGAAACAGTGTGACTACGACTACAGAGATGTGGCAGACCAAAAACAACGGACATTTTCCTCTTCTTAAAAAAATAAATAATGTGGGTCCCCATGTTGGGGAATAAGAGGTTTGAGATAAAACACATCACCAATTACTGTTCCAAAATTATTATTTAGATTTATTTATAAAAAAGTATCTTTTCCATAATGGTGGTGCTCTAAACATGCCACATCCCCATTGGAACACAGCCATTTGAAAAGGGCAGGGCATGTGCAACGTGTAAGATTTAGCTTTCAAATAATATTTAACTTTTTATTTTCTGATACATTTTACTCCCGGTAACCCTTCCACCCCACCCCCCACCCCCCCCCCCCCCCCCACCCCCCAAACTCACCAGGGTTTAACGCTAGTTAACAAGTTCCTTCAAACTGCATGCAGAGACATAAACATGTTATCAAGGAGTACATCTACACTCTGGGGACGTAGATGAAGGGCTTCATTGCCAAACTCCAGATGAGTGTAGCTGACAGTATGTGGCCTACAGATAGCAGGCCAGTTTAAGACAAGGTTACGTACATGGATAGTGGTGTGACCTTTAAAATGTTTGAATGTTTTTTCCTCTAGCTGAGCTCCAACACTCCAGCCAGTGTGTCTCTGCTGATAACCTATCTGAAGCAGCTCCTACTGTTTCTCCACACCAACTACCTGCTGCCAGCTCTCTCACACGCCTCCCATCTAACAATACATGCCTGGACAGCCCTACAGGACTCCTGCAAGTAGGTACCATACACACCTAACACACACCTCCCATTCACACCAACTACCTGCTGCCAGCTCTCTCACACACCTCCCATCTAACAATACAGGCCTGGACAGCCCTACAGGACTCCTGCAAGTAGGTACCATACACACCTAACACACACCTCCCATTCACACCAACTACCAGCTCTCCCACACACCTCCCATCCATACCAACTACCTGCTACCAGCTCTCCCACACACCTCCCATCCATACCAACTACCTGCTACCAGCTCTCCCACACACCTCCCATCCATACCAACTACCAGCTACCAGCTCTCCCACACGCCTCCCATCCATACCAACTACCAGCTCTCCCACACACCTCCCATCCATACCAACTACCAGCTACCAGCTCTCCCACACACCTTCCATCCATACCAACTACCAGCTCTCCCACACACCTCCCATCCATACCAACTACCAGCTACCAGCTCTCCCACACACCTTCCATCCATACCAACTACCAACTACCAGCTCTCACACACACCTCCCATCCATACCAACTACCTGCTACCAGCTCTCCCACACACCTCCCATCCATACCAACTACCAGCTCTCCCACACACCTCCCATCCATACCAACTACCAACTACCAGCTCTCCCACACACCTTCCATCCATACCAACTACCAACTACCAGCTCTCCCACACACCTCCCATCCATACCAACTACCAGCTCTCCCACACACCTTCCATCCATACCAACTACCTGCTACCAGCTCTCACACACACCTCCCATCCATACCAACTACCTGCTACCAGCTCTCCCACACACCTCCCATCCATACCAACTACCAACTACCAGGTCTCCCACACACCTCCCATCCATACCAACTACCTGCTACCAGCTCTCCCACACACCTCCCATCCATACCAACTACCTGCTACCAGCTCTCCCACACACCTCCCATCCATACCAACTACCAGCTCTCCCACACACCTCCCATCCATACCAACTACCAGCTCTCCCACACACCTCCCATCCATACCAACTACCTGCTACCAGCTCTCCCACACACCTCCCATCCATACCAACTACCTGCTACCAGCTCTCCCACACACCTCCCATCCATACCAACTACCAGCTCTCCCACACACCTCCCATCCATACCAACTACCAGCTCTCCCACACACCTCCCATCCATACCAACTACCTGCTACCAGCTCTCCCACACACCTCCCATCCATACCAACTACCAGCTCTCCCACACACCTCCCATCCATACCAACTACCTGCTACCAGCTCTCCCACACACCTCCCATCCATACCAACTACCAGCTCTCCCACACACCTCCCATCCATACCAACTACCAACTACCAGCTCTCCCACACACCTTCCATCCATACCAACTACCAACTACCAGCTCTCCCACACACCTCCCATCCATACCAACTACCAGCTCTCCCACACACCTTCCATCCATACCAACTACCTGCTACCAGCTCTCACACACACCTCCCATCCATACCAACTACCTGCTACCAGCTCTCCCACACACCTCCCATCCATACCAACTACCAGCTCTCCCACACACCTCCCATCCATACCAACTACCTGCTACCAGCTCTCCCACACACCTCCCATCCATACCAACTACCTGCTACCAGCTCTCCCACACACCTCCCATCCATACCAACTACCAGCTCTCCCACACACCTCCCATCCATACCAACTACCAGCTCTCCCACACACCTCCCATCCATACCAACTACCTGCTACCAGCTCTCCCACACACCTCCCATCCATACCAACTACCTGCTACCAGCTCTCCCACACACCTCCCATCCATACCAACTACCTGCTACCAGCTCTCCCACACACCTCCCATCCATACCAACTACCTGCTACCAGCTCTCCCACACACCTCCCATCCATACCAACTACCAGCTCTCCCACACACCTCCCATCCATACCAACTACCAGCTCTCCCACACACCTCCCATCCATACCAACTACCTGCTACCAGCTCTCCCACACACCTCCCATCCATACCAACTACCTGCTACCAGCTCTCCCACACACCTCCCATCCATACCAACTACCTGCTACCAGCTCTCCCACACACCTCCCATCCATACCAACTACCAGCTCTCCCACACACCTCCCATCCATACCAACTACCTGCTACCAGCTCTCCCACACACCTCCCATCCATACCAACTACCAGCTCTCCCACACACCTCCCATCCATACCAACTACCTGCTACCAGCTCTCCCACACACCTCCCATCCATACCAACTACCTGCTACCAGCTCTCCCACACACCTCCCATCCATACCAACTACCAGCTCTCCCACACACCTCCCATCCATACCAACTACCAACTACCAGCTCTCCCACACACCTTCCATCCATACCAACTACCTGCTACCAGCTCTCCCACACACCTCTCATCCATACCAACTACCTGCTACCAGCTCTCCCACACACAGTAGGTACCACACACTAGAGGTCTTCATGGGTCCAAAAAGGGACCTGGGGCTTTCCCACCCGAGTGGGTCCAAAAAGGGACCTGGGGCTTTCCCACCCGAGTGAGGGAAGCAGCAGAAAAGTCATTTAAGCTACTTTATTAACCGGAGTTGATAAAGCGTGAGAGGGAGAGAGGCGCTGCTCTAGCAGGGGGGGAGGGGCCGTACTGTGGGCCAGTGACATGTGAGCAGGGGGGAGGGGCCATACTGTGGGCCAGTGACATGTGAGCGGGGGGAGGGGCCGTACTGTGGGCCAGTGACATGTGAGCAGGGAGGGAGACAGCAACCAACCAAGCAGACTCACGCTATAGTAGACTAATAGCTGCCATAGCTAGGTTATTTACCATCCAATATGATTACCTAGTAGCTGTCTTGACTGCATCAAACCGGGAGAAGCTAGTTAAGCTAGCTAACGTTAGCTAACTAGGCTAATTGAGGCTCCATGCACCCTCTCATCCTACAGTAACAAACACAACTCCATTCAGAATATAAAGTAGCAGCCTACCTGTTGGCTCTTGGTCATTGTAGCCTGTCCTTCTCCTTTAACTTTTAATTCCCTCATTATAATTCCATCTTCCATTGATTAGATATCTCCTAATTCTTGCCACACATGGAGCTAGGCTCTATGACTGTAGCCTATGGTCTCTGATGACTCATGATTGGCCAACAACAAGATACATACTCCACGCTCCACTGTTGTGAAAAGGAAGAGCACCAGCATCAATCCAATCTCTGTTAGGATCTGTAACATTCCTCTCTCTACCCTAGCAGTCTGTTGGGATCTGTAACATTCCTCTCTCTACCCTAGCAGTCTGTTGGGATCTGTAACATTCCTCTCTCTCTCTACCCTAGCAGTCTGTTGGGATCTGTAACATTCCTCTCTCTCTACCCTAGCAGTCTGTTAGGATCTGTAACATTCCTCTCTCTCTCTACCCTAGCAGTCTGTTAGGATCTGTAACATTCCTCTCTCTACCCTAGCAGTCTGTTAGGATCTGTAACATTCCTCTCTCTACCCTAGCAGTCTGTTAGGATCTGTAACATTCCTCTCTCTCTCTCTACCCTAGCAGTCTGTTAGGATCTGTAACATTCCTCTCTCTCTCTCTACCCTAGCAGTCTGTTAGGATCTGTAACATTCCTCTCTCTCTACCCTAGCAGTCTGTTAGGATCTGTAACATTCCTCTCTCTCTCTACCCTAGCAGTCTGTTAGGATCTGTAACATTCCTCTCTCTCCACCCTAGCAGTCTGTTAGGATCTGTAACATTCCTCTCTCTACCCTAGCAGTCTGTTAGGATCTGTAACGTTCCTCTCTCTCTACCCTAGCAGTCTGTTAGGATCTGTAACATTCCTCTCTACCCTAGCAGTCTGTTAGGATCTGTAACATTCCTCTCTCTCTACCCTAGCAGTCTGTTAGGATCTGTAACATTCCTCTCTCTACCCTAGCAGTCTGTTAGGATCTGTAACATTCCTCTCTCTCTACCCTAGCAGTCTGTTAGGATCTGTAACGTTCCTCTCTCTCTACCCTAGCAGTCTGTTAGGATCTGTAACATTCCTCTCTACCCTAGCAGTCTGTTAGGATCTGTAACATTCCTCTCTCTCTACCCTAGCAGTCTGTTAGGATCTGTAACATTCCTCTCTCTACCCTAGCAGTCTGTTAGGATCTGTAACATTCCTCTCTCTCTCTACCCTAGCAGTCTGTTAGGATCTGTAACATTCCTCTCTCTCTCTCTACCCTAGCAGTCTGTTGGGATCTGTAACATTCCTCTCTCTCCACCCTAGCAGTCTGTTAGGATCTGTAACATTCCTCTCTCTACCCTAGCAGTCTGTTAGGATCTGTAACATTCCTCTCTCTACCCTAGCAGTCTGTTGGGATCTGTAACATTCCTCTCTCTCTCTACCCTAGCAGTCTGTTGGGATCTGTAACAATCCTCTCTCTCTCTACCCTAGCAGTCTGTTAGGATCTGTAACATTCCTCTCTCTCTACCCTAGCAGTCTGTTAGGATCTGTAACATCCCTCTCTCTCTACCCTAGCAGTCTGTTAGGATCTGTAACATTCCTCTCTCTCTACCCTAGCAGTCTGTTAGGATCTGTAACATTCCTCTCTCTACCCTAGCAGTCTGTTAGGATCTGTAACATTCCTCTCTCTCTCTACCCTAGCAGTCTGTTAGGATCTGTAACATTCCTCTCTCTACCCTAGCAGTCTGTTGGGATCTGTAACATTCCTCTCTCTACCCTAGCAGTCTGTTAGGATCTGTAACATTCCTCTCTCTCTCTCTACCCTAGCAGTCTGTTAGGATCTGTAACATTCCTCTCTCTCTACCCTAGCAGTCTGTTGGGATCTGTAACATTCCTCTCTCTACCCTAGCAGTCTGTTAGGATCTGTAACGTTCCTCTCTCTACCCTAGCAGTCTGTTAGGATCTGTAACATGCCTCTCTCTCTACCCTAGCAGTCTGTTAGGATCTGTAACATTCCTCTCTCTACCCTAGCAGTCTGTTGGGATCTGTAACATTCCTCTCTCTACCCTAGCAGTCTGTTAGGATCTGTAACATTCCTCTCTCTCTCTACCCTAGCAGTCTGTTAGGATCTGTAACATTCCTCTCTCTCTACCCTAGCAGTCTGTTGGGATCTGTAACATTCCTCTCTCTCTACCCTAGCAGTCTGTTAGGATCTGTAACGTTCCTCTCTCTCTACCCTAGCAGTCTGTTAGGATCTGTAACATTCCTCTCTCTACCCTAGCAGTCTGTTGGGATCTGTAACATTCCTCTCTCTACCCTAGCAGTCTGTTAGGATCTGTAACGTTCCTCTCTCTCTACCCTAGCAGTCTGTTAGGATCTGTAACATTCCTCTCTCTACCCTAGCAGTCTGTTGGGATCTGTAACATTCCTCTCTCTCTCTACCCTAGCAGTCTGTTAGGATCTGTAACATTCCTCTCTCTCTCTACCCTAGCAGTCTGTTGGGATCTGTAACATTCCTCTCTCTCTCTACCCTAGCAGTCTGTTAGGATCTGTAACATCCCTCTCTCTACCCTAGCAGTC
>CM062505.1:362500-435000 GCA_031479575.1 Coregonus ussuriensis | reverse complement strand
GGAGAGGACACCCAGAGAGTGGACTGGAGAGGACACCCAGAGAGGACACCCAGAGAGAGGACACCCAGAGAGTAGACTGGAGAGGACACCCAGAGAGTGGACTGGAGAGGACACCCAGAGAGTGGACTGGAGAGGACACCCAGAGAGTGGACTGGAGAGGACACCCAGAGAGTGGACTGGAGAGGACACCCAGAGAGAGGACACCCAGAGAGTGGACTGGAGAGGACACCCAGAGAGGACTGGAGAGGACACCCAGAGAGGACACCCAGAGAGAGGACACCCAGAGAGTAGACTGGAGAGGACACCCAGAGAGTGGACTGGAGAGGACACCCAGAGAGTGGACTGGAGAGGACACCCAGAGAGTGGACTGGAGAGGACACCCAGAGAGTGGACTGGAGAGGACACCCAGAGAGTGGACTGGAGAGGACACCCAGAGAGAGGACACCCAGAGAGTGGACTGGAGAGGACACCCAGAGAGGACTGGAGAGGACACCCAGAGAGGACTGGAGAGGACACCCAGAGAGTGGACTGGAGAGGACACCCAGAGAGTGGACTGGAGAGGACACCCAGAGAGTGGACTGGAGAGGACACCCAGAGTGGACTGGAGAGGACACCCAGAGAGAGGACACCCAGAGAGTGGACTGGAGAGGACACCCAGAGAGAGGACACCCAGAGAGTGGACTGGAGAGGACACCCAGAGAGAGGACACCCAGAGAGTGGACTGGAGAGGACACCCAGAGAGGACTGGAGAGGACACCCAGAGAGTAGACTGGAGAGGACACCCAGAGAGAGGACACCCAGAGAGTGGACTGGAGAGGACACCCAGAGAGAGGACACCCAGAGAGTGGACTGGAGAGGACACCCAGAGAGAGGACACCCAGAGAGTGGACTGGAGAGGACACCCAGAGAGAGGACACCCAGAGAGTGGACTGGAGAGGACACCCAGAGAGAGGACACCCAGAGAGTGGACTGGAGAGGACACCCAGAGAGAGGACACCCAGAGAGTGGACTGGAGAGGACACCCAGAGAGTAGACTGGAGAGGACACCCAGAGAGTGGGCTGGAGAGGACACCCAGAGAGTGGACTGGAGAGGACACCCAGAGAGTGGACTAGAGAGTGGACTGGAGAGGACACCCAGAGAGTGGACTGGGGAGGACACCCAGAGAGTGGACTGGAGAGGACACCCAGAGAGTGGGCTGGAGAGGACACCCAGAGAGTGGACTGGAGAGGACACCCAGAGAGTGGGCTGGAGAGGACACCCAGAGAGTGGACTGGAGAGGACACCCAGAGAGTGGACTGGAGAGGACACCCAGAGAGTGGACTGGAGAGGACACCCAGAGAGTGGACTGGAGAGGACACCCAGAGAGTGGGACTGGAGAGGACACCCAGAGAGTGGACTGGAGAGGACACCCAGAGAGTGGACTGGAGAGGACACCCAGAGAGTGGACTGGAGAGGACACCCAGAGAGTAGGCTGGAGAGGACACCCAGAGAGAGGACACCCAGAGAGTGGACTGGAGAGGACACCCAGAGAGTAGACTGGAGAGGACACCCAGAGGGGGACTGGAGAGGACACCCAGAGAGAGGACACCCAGAGAGTGGACTGGAGAGGACACCCAGAGAGTGGACTGGAGAGGACACCCAGAGAGTGGACTGGAGAGGACACCCAGAGAGTGGACTGGAGAGGACACCCAGAGAGTGGACTGGAGAGGACACCCAGAGAGTGGACTGGAGAGGACACCCAGAGAGTGGACTGGAGAGGACACCAAGAGAGTGGACTGGACAGGACACCCAGAGAGTGGACTGGAGAGGACACCCAGAGAGTGGACTGGAGAGGACACCCAGAGAGAGGACACCCAGAGAGTGGACTGGAGAGGACACCCAGAGAGTAGACTGGAGAGGACACCCAGAGAGTGGACTTGAGAGGACACCCAGAGAGTGGACTGGAGAGGACACCCAGAGAGTAGACTGGAGAGGACACCCAGAGAGTGGGCTGGAGAGGACACCCAGAGAGTGGGCTGGAGAGGACACCCAGAGAGTGGGCTGGAGAGGACACCCAGAGAGTGGGCTGGAGAGGACACCCAGAGAGTGGGCTGGAGAGGACACCCAGAGAGTGGACTGGAGAGGACACCCAGAGAGTGGACTGGAGAGGACACCCAGAGAGTGGACTGGAGAGGACACCCAGAGAGTGGACTGGAGAGGACACCCAGAGAGTGGACTGGAGAGGACACCCAGAGAGTGGACTGGAGAGGACACCCAGAGAGTGGACTGGAGAGGACACCCAGAGAGTGGACTGGAGAGGACACCCAGAGAGAGGACACCCAGAGAGTGGACTGGAGAGGACACCCAGAGAGTAGACTGGAGAGGACACCCAGAGGGGGACTGGAGAGGACACCCAGAGAGAGGACACCCAGAGAGTGGACTGGAGAGGACACCCAGAGATGTCTGGAGAGGACACCCAGAGAGTGGACTGGAGAGGACACCCAGAGAGTGGACTGGAGAGGACACCCAGAGAGTGGACTGGAGAGGACACCCAGAGAGTGGACTGGAGAGGACACCCAGAGAGTGGACTGGAGAGGACACCAAGAGAGTGGACTGGACAGGACACCCAGAGAGTGGACTGGAGAGGACACCCAGAGAGTGGACTGGAGAGGACACCCAGAGAGAGGACACCCAGAGAGTGGACTGGAGAGGACACCCAGAGAGTAGACTGGAGAGGACACCCAGAGAGTGGACTTGAGAGGACACCCAGAGAGAGGACACCCAGAGAGTGGACTGGAGAGGACACCCAGAGAGTGGACTGGAGAGGACACCCAGAGAGAGGACACCCAGAGAGTGGACTGGAGAGGACACCCAGAGAGTAGGCTGGAGAGGACACCCAGAGAGTGGACTGGAGAGGACACCCAGAGAGTGGACTGGAGAGGACACCCAGAGAGTAGGCTGGAGAGGACACCCAGAGAGTGGACTGGAGAGGACACCCAGAGAGTAGGCTGGAGAGGACACCCAGAGAGTAGGCTGGAGAGGACACCCAGAGAGTAGGCTGGAGAGGACACCCAGAGAGTGGACTGGAGAGGACACCCAGAGAGAGGACACCCAGAGAGTGGACTGGAGAGGACACCCAGAGAGAGGACACCCAGAGAGTGGACTGGAGAGGACACCCAGAGAGTGGACTGGAGAGGACACCCAGAGAGAGGACACCCAGAGAGTGGACTGGAGAGGACACCCAGAGAGAGGACACCCAGAGAGTGGACTGGAGAGGACACCCAGAGAGTGGACTGGAGAGGACACCCAGAGAGTGGACTGGAGAGTGGACTGGAGAGGACACCCAGAGAGTGGGCTGGAGAGGACACCCAGAGAGTGGACTGGAGAGG
This sequence comes from Coregonus ussuriensis, assembly GCA_031479575.1. Classification (NCBI taxonomy): domain Eukaryota; kingdom Metazoa; phylum Chordata; class Actinopteri; order Salmoniformes; family Salmonidae; genus Coregonus; species Coregonus ussuriensis. The sequence continues at coordinate 431,631 of CM062505.1, read as the reverse complement.
ACACCCAGAGAGTGGACTGGAGAGGACACCCAGAGAGTAGACTGGAGAGGACACCCAGAGAGTAGGCTGGAGAGGACACCCAGAGAGTGGGCTGGAGAGGACACCCAGAGAGTGGACTGGAGAGGACACCCAGAGAGTGGACTGGAGAGGACACCCAGAGAGTGGACTGGAGGGGACACCCAGAGAGTGGACTGGAGGGGACACCCAGAGAGTGGACTGGAGAGGACACCCAGAGAGTGGACTGGAGAGGACACCCAGAGAGTGGACTGGAGAGGACACCCAGAGAGTGGACTGGAGAGGACACCCAGAGAGTGGACTGGAGAGGACACCCAGAGAGTGGACTGGAGAGGACACCCAGAGAGAGGACACCCAGAGAGTGGACTGGAGAGGACACCCAGAGAGAGGACACCCAGAGAGTGGACTGGAGAGGACACCCAGAGAGTGGACTGGAGAGGACACCCAGAGAGTGGACTGGAGAGGACACCCAGAGAGTGGACTGGAGAGGACACCCAGAGAGTGGACTGGAGAGTGGACTGGAGAGGACACCCAGAGAGTGGACTGGAGAGGACACCCAGAGAGTGGACTGGAGAGGACACCCAGAGTAGACTGGAGAGGACACCCAGAGAGTAGGCTGGAGAGGACACCCAGAGAGTGGGCTGGAGAGGACACCCAGAGAGTGGACTGGAGAGGACACCCAGAGAGTGGACTGGAGAGGACACCCAGAGAGTGGACTGGAGAGGACACCCAGAGAGTGGACTGGAGAGGACACCCAGAGAGTGGACTGGAGAGGACACCCAGAGAGTGGACTGGAGAGGACACCCAGAGAGTGGACTGGAGAGGACACCCAGAGAGTGGACTGGAGAGGACACCCAGAGAGTGGACTGGAGAGGACACCCAGAGAGTGGACTGGAGAGTGGACTGGAGAGGACACCCAGAGAGTGGGCTGGAGAGGACACCCGGAGAGTGGGCTGGAGAGGACACCCGGAGAGTGGGCTGGAGAGGACACCCAGAGAGTGGACTGGAGAGGACACCCAGAGAGTGGACTGGAGAGGACACCCAGAGAGTGGACTGGAGAGGACACCCAGAGAGTGGACTGGAGAGGACACCCAGAGAGTGGACTGGAGAGGACACCCAGAGAGTGGACTGGAGAGGACACCCAGAGAGTGGGCTGGAGAGGACACCCAGAGAGTGGGCTGGAGAGGACACCCAGAGAGTGGGCTGGAGAGGACACCCAGAGAGTGGGCTGGAGAGGACACCCAGAGAGTGGACTGGAGAGGACACCCAGAGAGTGGGCTGGAGAGGACACCCAGAGAGTGGGCTGGAGAGGACACCCAGAGAGTGGGCTGGAGAGGACACCCAGAGAGTGGGCTGGAGAGGACACCCAGAGAGTGGGCTGGAGAGGACACCCAGAGAGTGGACTGGAGAGGACACCCAGAGAGTGGACTGGAGAGGACACCCAGAGAGTGGGCTGGAGAGGACACCCAGAGAGTGGACTGGAGAGGACACCCAGAGAGTGGACTGGAGAGGACACCCAGAGAGTGGACTGGAGAGGACACCCAGAGAGTGGACTGGAGAGTGGACTGGAGAGGACACCCAGAGAGTGGGCTGGAGAGGACACCCGGAGAGTGGGCTGGAGAGGACACCCGGAGAGTGGGCTGGAGAGGACACCCAGAGAGTGGACTGGAGAGGACACCCAGAGAGTGGACTGGAGAGGACACCCAGAGAGTGGACTGGAGAGGACACCCAGAGAGTGGACTGGAGAGGACACCCAGAGAGTGGACTGGAGAGGACACCCAGAGAGAGTGGACTGGAGAGGACACCCAGAGAGTGGGCTGGAGAGGACACCCAGAGAGTGGGCTGGAGAGGACACCCAGAGAGTGGGCTGGAGAGGACACCCAGAGAGTGGACTGGAGAGGACACCCAGAGAGTGGACTGGAGAGGACACCCAGAGAGTGGACTGGAGAGGACACCCAGAGAGTGGGCTGGAGAGGACACCCAGAGAGTGGGCTGGAGAGGACACCCAGAGAGTGGGCTGGAGAGGACACCCAGAGAGTGGGCTGGAGAGGACACCCAGAGAGTGGACTGGAGAGGACACCCAGAGAGTGGGCTGGAGAGGACACCCAGAGAGTGGGCTGGAGAGGACACCCAGAGAGTGGGCTGGAGAGGACACCCAGAGAGTGGGCTGGAGAGGACACCCAGAGAGTGGACTGGAGAGGACACCCAGAGAGTGGGCTGGAGAGGACACCCAGAGAGTGGGCTGGAGAGGACACCCAGAGAGTGGGCTGGAGAGGACACCCAGAGAGTAGGCTGGAGAGGACACCCAGAGAGTTCACTCATTGCCACAGTCATACCCTGGATCCAGTGGCGATTTTAGCATGTAAATCTTGGTGGGGCAAAAAAACAAACAAATGTGGGTTGCATGCCAGCAAAGTCACCACACAACACTAAACAATACATTCATTGCACTATAACGGTGGCAAACGGTGCCCACAAACTGTTAGGGCCTCCATAAAGCTGTCCCAACACCTTACCACCGCTCCACCTGGCTATCAGAGGAGCCTTGTCTGGCAGCGAAACAGTTCATTCAGCCTCATTTACTGCCTTAAAAAAACATAGCTGATATGGCTGACTTGCTTAAACAAATGTGGTTTCTACTGACAATCGAGATGTACAAACTACGGCATTAGGGGACGACGAGCGGATAAGAGGCAATCCGTAATTTCCATTAAGACAATAATGAGCGAGCTGGGACGGACGTAGTCAATATAACTATTTGTTCAGCACGTTTGAAATGTACAGCGACAGAATTCAGAACATGGGCCGTTCTTACAGTGTTCTCCCTGTACACCAAGTCAGAACCGTGGGATAAATAAAGGGGGCATATAAGCAGACAATGAAAGCTCTTACAATATTCAATGATGACATTTCTCTAAAACAGGCTATAGGCTACATGTGCACCACCAAGTCAGAACAGTAGGCGAAATTAAGAGGGGAAAATAGACCACATTATTAGGGTGAGGCACATGGGCTACTAACAGCTTACTACACAACATACACTTAGTATTACTTTCTTAGCTACAGTATATCAAATCAATTTTATTGGCCACATGTGCCGAATACAACAGGTGCAGACATTACAGTGAAATGCTTACTTACAGCCCTTAACCAACAATGCAGTTTATTTTTAATAAAAAAGTAGATTAAAACAACAAAAAAGTGTTGAGAAAAAAAGAGCAGAAGTAAAATAAAATAACAGTAGGGAGGCTATATATACAGGGGGGTACCGGTGCAGAGTCAATGTGAAATAACAGTAGGGAGGCTATATACAGGGGGTACCGGTACAGAGTCAATGTGAAATAACAGTAGGGAGGCTATATATACAGGGGGTACCGGTGCAGAGTCAATGTGAAATAACAGTAGGGAGGCTATATATACAGGGGGGTACCGGTGCAGAGTCAATGTGAAATAACAGTAGGGAGGCTATATATACAGGGGGTACCGGTGCAGAGTCAATGTGAAATAACAGTAGGGAGGCTATATATACAGGGGGGGTACCGGTGCAGAGTCAATGTGAAATAACAGTAGGGAGGCTATATATACAGGGGGTACCGGTGCAGAGTCAATGTGAAATAACAGTAGGGAGGCTATATACAGGGGGTACCGGTACAGAGTCAATGTGAAATAACAGTAGGGAGGCTATATATACAGGGGGTACCGGTGCAGAGTCAATGTGAAATAACAGTAGGGAGGCTATATATACAGGGGGGTACCGGTGCAGAGTCAATGTGAAATAACAGTAGGGAGGCTATATACAGGGGGGTACCGGTGCAGAGTCAATGTGAAATAACAGTAGGGAGGCTATATATACAGGGGGGTACCGATGCAGAGTCAATGTGAAATAACAGTAGGGAGGCTATATATACAGGGGGTACCGGTGCAGAGTCAATGTGAAATAACAGTAGGGAGGCTATATATACAGGGGGGTACCGGTGCAGAGTCAATGTGAAATAACAGTAGGGAGGCTATATATACAGGGGGGTACCAGTGCAGAGTCAAAGTGCGAGGGCACCGGCTAGTTGAGGTAATATGTACATGTGGGTAGAGTTAAAGTGACTATGCATAAATAATTAACAGAGTAGCAGCAGCGTAAAAAGATGGGGTGGGGGTGGGGGGGGGCAGTGCAAATAGTCCGGGTAGCCATGATTAGCTGTTCAGGAGTCTTATGGCTTGGGGGTAGAAGCTGTTGAGAAGTCTTTTGGACCTAGACTTGGCGCTCCGGTACCGCTTGCCGTGCGGTAGCAGAGAGAACAGTCTATGACTAGGGTGGCTGGAGTCTTTGACAATTTTGAGGGCCTTCCTCTGACACCGCCTGGTATAGAGGTCCTGGATGGCAGGAAGCTTGGCCCCAGTGATATACTGGGCCGTACGCACTACCCTCTGTAGTGCCTTGCGGTTGGAGGCCAAGCAGTTGCCATACCAGGCGGTGATGCAACCAGTCAGGATGCTCTCGATGGTGCAGCTGTATAATTTTTTTGAGGATCGGAGGACCCATGCCAAATCTTTTCAGTCTCCTGAGGGGGAATAGGCTTTGTCGTGCCCTCTTCACGACTGTCTTGGTGTGTTTGGACCATGATAGTTCGTTGGTGATGTGGACACCAAGGAACTTGAAGCGCTCAACCTGTTCCACTACAGCCCCGTCGATGAGAATAGTCCACAATCATCTCCTTTGTCTTGGTCACGTTGAGGGAGAGGTTGTTGTCCTGGCACCACACGGCCAGGTCTCTGACCTCCTCCCTATAGGCTGTCTCCTACCACTGATATTAGAGGGCTGTAAATCGGCAGCCATCTTCTCCGGCGCCATTATTATTATTAGATATCTCCCTGGCATTTTACATCATTTTATGCAGCAGAATACAATACATTTTTGGACTCACCTTGTTATGCTGTGCTCACTGGAACAGGAAAGGTGGCGCGGCGGTCCTTCGCGGGCAAATTTAGTCATTACATTTTGTCATCAAAGTCTGGCATTCTCTGGATTTATGGTGCTTTCAAGACAACTGGGAACTCTGGGAAAAAAACAAGGTTAAATCATGATGACGTCAGTGATCTTCAGGTCGGAGCTCTAGAAAGAGGCCCGAGTTCCGGATTTACAATTCCCAGTTGGATGACCGTTCAAAACGTATTTTCCCAGTCGGAGCTCGTTTTTTCCCCCAGAGTTCCCAGTTGTCTTGAACTTACCGAAGTCAAGTTTCGCAGTTCCGAGTTAACAGTTATTTTGAGCACGGCACAAATCATGCTTCATTGACAGCATGGCCAATGTTGAATGTTTATCATTTTAAACTTGGAAAATACCCTTAATCCCAGATTTGGGACCACACAGCCACTCCACTGAATAGCAGGCTAGTGATTGCTTTGCAATGCTTGCAGTTAGCCACTGATTCCTTCCAAACCACTCACTGTTGAATTTCCAACTTGTTGTGTAATGTTTATGTCCAATGTCCGATGAGCACCGATACATTTTATCTATAATTTCTCTTCATTATTTCTCTTCATATGACAAGGATTAAAAAGGATTTGCCAGTAGATTGTCGACTTTATTCATGATGATGACATGATCAGTCCAATCAAAGCTACTGTAGATTTGATGTCATTTTATCTGCGGCCAATGACCTTGAGCCTTCTTGGATGGGCACTTCTAATGTAACTCTATGGCAGCACCCAAGGGGCTTGAATTTTCGAGCTCTACCCTTAGACTTGGCGGTGACGTAGTGTCCCCATGAATGACGGGTCGCCACTGCTTCGACGTAAGGTGTGTGTGTGTCATACAGTAAGAAAAAGACCCGACCAGTCGTGTTCCTTCTGGTTTTGAACCCAGTCTTTATTCAACCTCTGTAATAAAACTCCAACGATGCATGTCCGTCACAGGTCTGCCATGACAACCAGGGGCTGACCCTGACAGCTGTCAGTCACCACTAAGCCCCGCCTCCTGTTGCCATGGCATATAACATGTCAACAGGAAGAAACTCCAAATCAAAAACAGCTGCTAAAAACCACTTCAAATCAATTCATTAATAATCAATACTCAATATTCACAGATTAGCATATATGGTGTAGTAGTGTGTGTGTTCATTTACATAGCTTAATAAATAGATTCACATTGACTGCCTCGTTAGCCACTCCAAGCTAACGCTAAATAACTCCTTCAAAAACAGAACCAGAACCAGAACCAGGGGGAATTCAGAGGTTAGAACCTGCAGAATGTTCCAGATAGAGCTGATACGGGGAAACTTGATACGAGTGACATGTTGAGTCGTGTTGGTGCGGAGTGCTATTGGACTGGGATAGTACTGGTCCAGGGACTGATATGTCATATGCAACAAGCTCAGTCTCACTGCAGAATTAGGCATTCATCCACGTTTATCCAAACATCAAATTTCAAAGTGTTTTTAACACCCTGGGTTGTTCCTGCTACTCCGTATCGTTACATTTCTCCAAACGTCAACATTTTGAAATTAAGGGTTAAGTTTAGTTACAGTTAAACCCCCCCCCCCCTGGTCCAGAGTCATGGGATTACACCAATCTACCACCCTTGTCCTCAATGCACTATCTAAACCCAGGTCTATTTGATGGTAGTAGCGCTCACTGTTGCCCCTAGTGGTTGGTTTTGAAGGCATTTCCCGACATACTCAGGACATGGAAAGACGTCCAATTCCGAAGTCATTCTTGAACGATCTCCCTGATCATATGGTAGGTAGGTCCTGAACCCTAATGCTGAACTGGACCAGTGAGTCTGGAGGGAGTTCAGTCTCCGCTCATCAGAGAAAATCATGACAAAATGTTCTTCTGGGTTCCGAGATTAGTGAGTTTGTTGTGTTACCTGCCTCTACAGACAGAGGGTGCTATAGATCCATGCTCATCTAATTTACTTTAGCCTAGCATCCTGCTAACACTCCCACCACACAGATGAACTGTTCAGAGCTAGCCATTAGCCTAGCATCCTGCTAACACCACCCATACAGATTAAGTGTACAGCGTTAGCCTGACATGTCTGGGGGGTTGGGGGGAGAGGATGGAAGGGGGGAGCAAGGGGAAATGGGGGACAGGAGGAGGAAGAGAGAGGGAGGAGGCTGTGAAACAGAGAAAGAGAGCGAGTGATAAAATAGGGGTAGGAGATGAGAATCTTGACGCGCTGATCCGTGTGGAGTGAAGAAGAGAACGGAGGAATGTTCAGAATTCTTCCTGGTCTCCACGTGGCGCCTCCTCATCCTCTGCCACCACAAAGCCATCCTGAAACACACACAGGTCAGACAGAGGTCAGGGGATAGTTGGGGGTGTGCATGTGAAAAGTTGTGTGAATGGTGTGTGTAGTTATTCATTCTATTCACCTTTATTGATCAGGTAAGTTGGCTGAGAAGGTCAACCTCACCCTGGGGAAGAGTTACAGGTAGAGGAGGAAAGGGGCTGTTACTGTGACCATATTACCGCCAGTCACCAATTGTGACATTTAGTCACGGTAACTAGGCTTCTCCAAGCTCTGATGCTGCTGATGGTCATTAGTATCCTACCAAACTTGCTAACTGCCTGGTACTCAGCACTCTATTGTCCCTCTAATCACTCTGACATCAATGCAAATGTTTTCGTAAATCTAATCAAACACTTCATGAGAGCCCATGAGCTCATGTTGTGCAACATTTCTATAGTCTATGCAGTAGCGGGAGAAAACAGAGTGATGGCCTCTATTAAAAAGAGGAGGATCCCATCAGCTTTCTATAGGCTAGGCCTACTATATTTATTTCTCAACCTTCCTAATATTAAGCACATTGCTTCTCTTTACAACAGGAGTATAGCCTACCTGGCTGGCATGAAAATGAACAACGGGAAAAAGCGTCCTCCATTCGCTATTTAAGTTCATAGATGACATGAATTTTTTCCCGCTACCCCTGTTTTCGAGACAGGTGCATGATAATGGTCCGTTCTAAATCAAAACTAATTTCACACGTATATTATTTAGTAAATGTAAAGACAAGATTAAATCAAGTATAGTCTGATGGGTGACAATATTAGCCTATCACTTGTGAATGACACATATATACAAAAGTATGTGGACACCCCTTCAAATTAGTGGATTCTGCTATTTCAGCTACACCCGTTGCTGACAGGTGTATAAAATCGAGCACACATACATGCAATCTTCATAGACAAACAGTTGCAGTAGAAAGGCCTTACTGAAGAGCTCAGTGACTTTCAATGTGGCACCTTCACCTGCTAGAGCTGCCCCAGTCAACTGTAAGTGCTGTTATTGTGAAATGGAAACGTCTAGGAGCAACAACGGCTCAGCCGCGAAGTGGTCGGCCACACAAGCTCACAGAACGGGACCGCCGAGTGTTGAAGCACGCAACGCATCAAAATAGTCTGTCCTCGGTTGCAACACTCACTAACGAGTTCCAAACTGCCTCTGGAAGCAACGTCAGCACAAGAACTGTTCGTCGGGAGCTTCATGAAATGGGTTTCCATGGCCGAGCAGCCGCACACAAGCCTAAGATCACCATGTGCAATGCCAAGCGTCGGCTGGAGTGGTGTAAAGCTCACCACCATTGGACTCTGGAGCAGTGGAAACGCGTTCTCTGGAGTGATAAATCACGCTTCACGACTTGGCAGTCCGACGGACTAATCTGGGTTTGGCGGATGCCAGGAGAACGCTACCTGCCCCAATGCATAGTGCCAACTGTAAAGTTTGGTGGAGGAGGAATAATTGACTGGGGCTGTTTTTCATGGTTCTGTCTAGGCCCCTTAGTTCCAGTGATGGGAAATCTTAACGCTACAGCATACAATGAAATTCTAGACGATTCTGTGCCTCCAACTTTGTGGCAGGCCCTTTTGCTGTTTCAGCATGACAATGCCCCCGTGCACAAGTGAGGTCCATACAGAAATGCTTTGTCAAGATCGGTGTGAAAGAACTTGACTGGCTTGCACAGAGCCCTGACCTCAACCCCACTGAACACCTTTGGGAAGAATTTGAATGCCGACTGCGAGCCAGGCCTAATCGCCCAACATCAGCGCCCATTTTACATTTACATTTGAGTCATTTAGCAGATGCTGTTATCCAGAGCGACGTACAGGAGGGAGGAGGAGGTTAAGTGCTCTACCTCACTAATGCTCTTGTGGCTGAATGGAAGAAAGTCCCCACAGCAATGTTCCAACATCTAGTGGAAAATCTTCCCAGAAGAGTGGAGGCTGTTGTAGCAGTAAAAGTGGGACCAACTCCTTATTAATGCCTGTGATTTTGGAATGAGATGTTCGACGAGCAGGTGTCCATATACTTTTGGTCATGTAGTGTATATTATCACTTGTAAATGATGCCCAGCTTCTGCGCAGCAAGAAACAGCGCATGCCTTTTTCCCCCAACTTTTTTCAAATCATAGTCGCCCACCTCATGTAGCCCATAGGCCTGTATGTTTTGATAAGGTTTGGATCACAACTAAAGGGGCCAAATAACGTCTTAGAATTACAAGGGGTGTAGAGCCTGGCATACATAGGCGGGGCGTGTGAGTTTCAAGTTTGGGGAAGATCATTTTCACCATAAAAATGCACCTTTTATAATAAAGCATTACATGCATAAACTTTTGACAATTGATTGCATTTTGGTGCTTATAGCCTACTGCCATGTGCGCATCGCTGCGCTTATAATGTGAAGAAATAGCCTAATAGTTTATCAACATTTTAAGCTAAACGTTCTGATCTGTTGCATCAGCCTCATTGCTTAAAACAGGTTTTTTGATGCTAGTGGTTGTATTAATTTTGGGATCTATCACATCCCACAACTGTCCCAGACTATGTTTGGAATATTTATTTCTCGCACAGAATAGGTCAACTTTTGTACTATGGGGGATAGTAGATTGACATAGGCTAGTGCTTTTGCTGTTCGTTAGGCCGACTCATCTAGTTGGCTGACGAAAAGTAAATGTGGACAGTTCTTCCAACATCTTCAATATGCACCTCGGAATTCGTCCCTGATGAGTCTGTCTTCACTTGCAGCTTGAGCTGAGATACCTGTGAGAAGAACACGTGGGGGCCATTGGCTAATAGGATTGACATATCTGAGAGAGCCATGTGAGTGAGAGGTGCTTTGGATCACGGCGATTGGCAACCGGGAGAAGGGAATTATAATTATTATATTCAGCCCAAGGTCACCACGGCCACAAAAGGCATGGATTTTTTTTAGGAGGCATTACGGCCACACAAAGGGGAAGCCGGCGGGAAATTCAAGGCATTATCAAGTGCTTGTCAAATTGTGAATGAGAGACTGATGAAGTGTGTACAGACTGAGCAAAAAACTAATCAAAGCTCATGCCTTTTATGGGACATTTTTCAAATCATCATTAGTCATGCAGCCTTACAATGTATTAAAAATGTAAACATACAACCCAACGTTTGTAGAACAACTAAAGTTACATTAATAACTCTAAAATGTAGCATATAGGAGGACCTGTTTCTTTGTTAACCGCTCAACACAGAATAGCCGCATGTGCTCACTTCCTCAAATCGTTTGGAGAAAATATATTTTATTAAGCTATATTCAATTGTATTCTTCATACTATAAAATAAAGCCACAGAATTCTAGTCTGCTAAATGAACTAGTGTAGCCCACAGCCATTTGGCATAGCCAGATCAGGACCTAGCATAAGGACAACTCAGAGTATGCTATTCTGTTCTTCTGAAATATACTACATTTTCTTCATATCATGCTTCTTTAGACCTGTCTAAAATAAATAATGGATTTATTGTGAAGGTGTAGACTATATTACATGGATTTATTATACTTTTTTAAAATGTAGATGTTCCAAAGGTCTGCATCAGTGGCTTGTAGGCTACGTGTGGAAGCCAGGAGATGCTAAATGTGTTTATATTCATTAACGGTCAATTACCGTGAGACTGACAGTTATTTGCTAGACCAATCACCGGATGACAATTTCATGACCGCCACAGCCCTAGCCACCACAGCCCTAGCCACGGTTAAATGGCTATATGTTTTATAGTCTGTGTTTTATAGTCAGTCTGTGTTTTATAGTCAGTCTGTGTGTTTTATAGTCTGTCTGTGTGTTTTATAGTCAGTCTGTGTTTTATAGTCTGTTTTATAGTCTGTGTTTTATAGTCTGTGTGTGTTTTATAGTCTGTTTTATAGTCTGTTTTATAGTCTGTGTGTTTTATAGTCTGTGTGTTTTATAGTCTGTGTTTTATAGTCTGTGTTTTATAGTCTGTCTGTGTTTTATAGCCTGTCTGTGTTTTATATTCAGTCTGTTTTATAGTCTGTGTTTTATAGTCTGTTTTATATTCAGTCTGTTTTATAGTCTGTGTATTGTGTTTTATAGTCTGTCTGTGTTTTATATTCAGTCTGTTTTATAGTCTGTGTTTTATTGTCTGTCTGTGTTTTATATTCAGTCTGTTTTATAGTCTGTGTTTTATAGTCTTTCTGTGTTTTATAGTCAGTCTGTGTTTTATAGTCTTTCTGTGTTTTATAGTCTGTGTTTTATAGTCTTTCTGTGTTTTATAGTCTGTGTTTTATAGTCTTTCTGTGTTTTATAGTCTGTCTGTGTTTTATATTCAGTCTGTTTTATAGTCTGTGTGTTTTATAGCCTGTCTGTGTTTTATATTCAGTCTGTTTTATAGTCTGTGTTTTATAGTCTGTTTTATATTCAGTCTGTTTTATAGTCTGTGTATTGTGTTTTATAGTCTGTCTGTGTTTTATATTCAGTCTGTTTTATAGTCTGTGTTTTATTGTCTGTCTGTGTTTTATATTCAGTCTGTTTTATAGTCTGTGTTTTATAGTCTTTCTGTGTTTTATAGTCAGTCTGTGTTTTATAGTCTTTCTGTGTTTTATAGTCTGTGTTTTATAGTCTTTCTGTGTTTTATAGTCTGTTTTATAGTCTTTTTGTGTTTTATAGTCTGTCTGTGTTTTATAGTTTGTGTTTTATATTCAGTCTGTGTTTTATATTCAGTCTGTTATATAGTCTGTCTGTGTTTTATAGTTTGTGTTTTATATTCAGTCTGTTTTATATTCAGTCTGTTATATAGTCTGTGTTTTATATTCAGTCTGTTTTATAGTCTGTCTGTGTTTTATAATCTGTCTGTGTTTTATAGTCTGTGTTTTATATTCAGTCTGTGTTTTATATTCAGTCTGTTATATAGTCTGTGTTTTATAGTCTGTGTTTTGCGTTTCATAGTCGGTCTGTGTTTTATAGTCTGTGTTTTATTGTCTGTCTGTGTTTTATATTCAGTCTGTTTTATAGTCTGTGTATTGTGTTTTATAGTCTGTCTGTGTTCTATAGTCTGTCTGTGTTCTATAGTCCGTCTGTGTTCTATAGTCTGTGTTTTGTGTTTTATAGTCTGTGTTTTATAGTCTGTGTTTTATATTCAGTCTGTTTTATAGTCTGTCTGTGTTTTATAGTCTGTCTGTGTTTTATATTCAGTCTGTTTTATAGTCTGTCTGTGTTTTATAGTCTGTCTGTGTTTTATATTCAGTCTGTGTTCTATAGTCTGTCTGTGTTTTATAGTCTGTGTTTTATAGTCTGTCTGTTATATAGTCTGTGTTTTATAGTCTGTGTTTTGCGTTTCATAGTCGGTCTGTGTTTTATAGTCTGTTTTGTGTTTTATAGTCTGTGTTTTATTGTCTGTCTGTGTTTTATATTCAGTCTGTTTTATAGTCTGTGTATTGTGTTTTATAGTCTGTCTGTGTTCTATAGTCTGTGTATTGTGTTTTATAGTCTGTCTGTTTTATAGTCAGTCTGTGTTTTATATTCAGTCTGTTTTATAGTCTGTTTTGTGTTTTATAGTCTGTCTGTGTTCTATAGTCTGTGTATTGTGTTTTATAGTCTGTCTGTTTTATAGTCAGTCTGTGTTTTATATTCAGTCTGTTTTATGGTCTGTTTTGTGTTTTATAGTCTGTCTGTGTTTTATAGTCTGTCTGTGTTCTATAGTCTGTGTATTGTGTTTTATAGTCTGTCTGTTTTATAGTCAGTCTGTGTTTTATATTCAGTCTGTTTTATAGTGCTTTTGTGTTTTATAGTCTGTCTGTGTTTATAGCTTGTCTGAGTTTTATTGTCTGTCCTGTGTTTTAATATTCAGTCTGATTTATAGTCTGTCTGTGTTTATAATCTGTCTGTGTTTTATAGTCTGTGTTTTATATTCAGTCTGTGTTTTATATTCAGTCTGTTATATAGTCTGTGTTTTATAGTCTGTGTTTTGCGTTTCATAGTCGGTCTGTGTTTTATAGTCTGTTTTATTGTCTGTCTGTGTTTTATAGTCTGTTTTATTGTCTGTCTGTGTTTTATATTCAGTCTGTTTTATAGTCTGTGTTTTGTGTTTTATAGTCTGTCTGTTTTATAGTCTGTGTTTTATAGTCTGTGTTTTATATTCAGTCTGTTTTATAGTCTGTCTGTGTTTTATAGTCTGTCTGTGTTTTATATTCAGTCTGTGTTCTATAGTCTGTCTGTGTTTTATAGTCTGTGTTTTATAGTCTGTCTGTGTTTTAGTCTGTTTTATAGTCAGTCTGTGTTTTATAGTCTGTCTGTGTTTTATATTCAGTCTGTGTTTTATATTCAGTCTGTTATATAGTCTGTGTTTTATAGTCTGTGTTTTGCGTTTCATAGTCGGTCTGTGTTTTATAGTCTGTGTTTTATTGTCTGTCTGTGTTTTATATTCAGTCTGTTTTATAGTCTGTGTATTGTGTTTTATAGTCTGTCTGTGTTCTATAGTCTGTCTGTGTTCTATAGTCTGTGTTTTGTGTTTTATAGTCAGTCTGTGTTTTATAGTCTGTGTTTTATATTCAGTCTGTTTTATAGTCTGTTTTGTGTTTTATAGTCAGTCTGTGTGTTTTATAGTCTGTGTTTTATAGTCTGTCTGTGTTTTATAGTCTGTGTTTTATAGTCTGTCTGTGTTTTATAGTCTGTGTTTTATAGTCTGTCTGTGTTTTATAGTCTGTCTGTGTTTTATAGTCTGTGTTTTATAGTCTGTCTGTGTTTTATAGTCTGTGTTTTATAGTCTGTCTGTGTTTTATAGTCTGTCTGTGTTTTATAGTCTGTGTTTTATAGTCTGTCTGTGTTTTATAGTCTGTCTGTGTTTTATAGTCTGTCTGTGTGTATGCGTCTGTGTCCTACCTCCGTAGCGTACAGTATATCCATGATCTTGGAGAGTGTTGGGCTGGCGTTGGTTTCATTCTCCTGACAGATCAACTCGATGTCTCTCAGCTTACTGAAGTAGAAATCTCTCTCCTTCTCAAGACCCTCCACTGTCAGTTTCAGGTCCAACATCTACACAGACAGACAGAGAGGAGGAGAGGAAATACAGACCGACAGACAGAGAGGAGAGAGTGGTAGAGAGGTGGAGAGGAGAGAGGTGGAGAGGTAGAGTGGAGAGGAGAGGTGTAGAGGAGAGAGTTGGAGAGGAGGAGAGAGGTGGAGAGGTAGAGTGGAGAGGAGAGATGTAGAGGAGAGAGGTGGAGAGGTAGAGTGGAGAGGAGAGGAGAGGTTTAGAGGAGAGAGGTGGAGAGGAGGAGAGAGGTGGAGAGGAGAGGAGAGGTGGAGAGGAGAGAGGTGGAGAGGAGGAGAGAGGTGGAGAGGTAGAGTGGAGAGGAGAGATGTAGAGGAGAGAGGTGGAGAGGTAGAGTGGAGAGGAGAGGAGAGGTTTAGAGGAGAGAGGTGGAGAGGAGGAGAGAGGTGGAGAGGAGAGGAGAGGTGGAGAGGAGAGAGGTGGAGAGGTAGAGTGGAGAGGAGAGATGTAGAGGAGAGAGGTGGAGAGGTAGAGAGGAGAGGTGTAGAGGAGAGAGGTGGAGAGGTGGAGAGGAGAGAGGTGGAGAGGAGAGGAGAGGTGGAGAGGAGAGAGGTGGAGAGGAGAGAGGTGGAGAGGTAGAGTGGAGAGGAGAGGTGTAGAGGAGAGAGGTGGAGAGGAGAGGTGGAGAGGAGAGGAGAGGTGGAGCGGTGGAGAGGAGAGGTGGAGAGGAGAGATGGAGAGGAGAGGTGTAGAGGAGAGGTGGAGAGGAGAGGAGGAGAGGTGTAGAAGAGAGGTGTAGAGGAGAGGAGGAGAGGTGTAGAGGAGAGGTGTAGAGAAGAGAAGGTAAGGAGGCAGACAGAGGGAGAGTATTGTGTTTAATATATACCAAACATTTAGAAAAAAATATATATAGAGAATAAATGAGCTTATTTTCATGTTTGTACTTCAGTTTTACTCTCCGTGGGAGGGGGGGGGAGGAGGGGGAGAACGGGGGGGGGGAGGTTCAGTACCTGCTGGTTCAGTTCTAGCATCTCAGCGTCTGATGCTCCGTTGGCTCTGGTGGGCGTCGCCCTGCGGATGGGGGCAGACTGCTTCGGGGGGACGTGGACTGTCTTGGTCGCCGTGGGAGACGTCCTCTGGTGGCCTGAACACACAGCCAATCTTAACAAGCCTCTCAGCAGCACCCAATCAACAGCTAGCTACATCACAGTTCTACTATAATAACCTGAAAAAAGACTTGCCAAAAGGTCAACCCAAAAACACAGGAAAACAACAGCCCCTCCAGGCCTGATTTATACCTTCCAGGGAGAGAACACAGTCAAAGCACGTCAGCAGCACATTAACACAGACAGGCACAGACTGGCAGGAAGGAGGAGAGGAGGAGGAAGATGAGGAGGATGAGGAAGAGGAGGGTCATTTGGGTTTGTGGGAAATGAGATGACCTGGTTCGAGGAGCAGTGAGGACATGATGTGTACCTGGGTTGGGTGAGGGGGTGCCCTCCTGCCCCTGGCGTGTGGCCACAGGGTCATACTCCTTCCCGTCGTAGTTGGCATCAAATAACTTCTTAAACCACTGGATGAACTCAAAGTTATCCTGAAACCTCCCCTTCACCAGCCTCTCTACTGGGATGATCTGAGACAGAGAGAAACATTATTAACCCTTCACCATCCTCTACTGGGAGAGAGCGGTGGGAGATCTGGGTGTGGTCACCCAGCCTCTACTGGGAGAGAGCGGTGGGAGATCTGGGTGTGGTCACCCCACCATCCTGTTATACAGTGTCTGTTTAACACAATGGAGTAAAACTAGCTTATAATGGGTATACCTAACCTTTCACACTTCCTGTCCAAATCTAGCCTCGTATGAACCATCCTGATCTTGTGAGCTTACATTGTGTTTGGCTACACGGATACAGTCTGGACACGACCACATTCAAACCGCTGGAAGATTTGATGAAGGACAAGATGGCAGACAAGAACAAAAGGAGAAGTAGTAGATGTTTTGAGTGAATATGGAATGGAGGATCACACAGAACTTCTGGAAGAGCTACAGAAGGAAATTGAACGTGACGAGAGTGAAGTTTAATTAACTGCGGTGGCAGGTGCAGTGATGACCGCCGAGAAGGAGCTGAGGGTACAGGGAAACAGTGTGGTGAGGAATGAGCTGAGGGTACAGGGAAACATTGTGGTGAGGAAGGAGCTGAGGGTACAGGGAAACAGTGTGGTGAGGAAGGAGCTGAGGGTACAGGGAAACAGTGTGGTGAGGAAGGAGCTGAGGGTACAGGGAAACGTTGCGGTGAGGAAGGAGCTGAGGGTACAGGGAAACAGTGTGGTGAGGAATGAGCTGAGGGTACAGGGAAACGTTGCGGTGAGGAAGGAGTTGAGGGTACAGGGAAACGTTGTGGTGAGGAAGGAGCTGAGGGTACAGGGAAACGTTGCGGTGAGGAAGGAGTTGAGGGTACAGGGAAACGTTGTGGTGAGGAAGGAGCTGAGGGTACAGGGAAACAGTGTGGTGAGGAAGGAGCTGAGGGTACAGGGAAACAGTGTGGTGAGGAAGGAGCTGAGGGTACAGGGAAACAGTGTGGTGAGGAAGGAGCTGAGGGTACAGGGAAACAGTGTGGTGAGGAAGGAGCTGAGGGTACAGGGAAACAGTGTGGTGAGGAAGGAGCTGAGGGTACAGGGAAATGTTGTGGTGAGGAAGGAGCTGAGGGTACAGGGAAACAGTGTGGTGAGGAAGGTTGGCGTCAAGTGCAAAAAGAGGGACACGTGCTTCAGTAGTTCAGAGATGGAACATTTTGACATTTACATTTTAGTCATTTAGCAGACACTAAGCTACCTGCCACCCCTGACGAGAATGAGGATGAAGTGCCTGCGGTGAGGACGCCGAGTTTGGACACGATAAAGAAGAATCTGGTCCACATTTTTGAAGAAAGTGGACGCTTGCCTTTTGGCGGATCCATTTGTGGTTTCAGGGTGGGGTTGAAAGGAGTTGGGTGCAGTTGAATCAGTGAAGGTAACCTGTAGTGATATTTGTTTCAGATCCAGTGGGGAGCGTGGTGAAACAGAGGTGGCGCTGTGACTCAGATCCAGTGGGGAGCGTGGTGAAACAGAGGTGGCGCTGTGACTCAGATCCAGTGGGGAGCGTGGTGAAACAGAGGTGGCGCTGCGACTCAGATCCAGTGGGGAGCGTGGTGAAACAGGTGACGCTGCGACTCAGATCCAGTGGGGAGCGTGGTGAAACAGAGGTGACGCTACGACTCAGATCCAGTGGGGAGCGTGGTGAAACAGAGGTGACGCTACGACTCAGATCCAGTGGGGAGCGGGGTGAAACAGAGGTGACGCTACGACTCAGATCCAGTGGGGAGCGTGGTGAAACAGAGGTGACGCTACGACTCAGATCCAGTGGGGAGTGGGGTGAAACAGGTGACGCTACGACTCAGATCCAGTGGGGAGTGGGGTGAAACAGAGGAGACGCTGCGACTCAGATCCAGTGGGGAGTGGGGTGAAACAGAGGTGACGCTACGACTCAGATCCAGTGGGGAGTGGGGTGAAACAGAGGAGACGCTGCGACTCAGATCCAGTGGGGAGTGGGGTGAAACAGAGGTGACGCTGCGACTCAGATAGAGGGATGTGCAGTTTCCGTGGATAAAGTAGTGTTGCCCAGCAACATGGGAACATGATCATGGATGCACTAACTGTAAGTCGCTCTGGATAAGAGCGTCTGCTAAATGACTAAACTGTAAATGTAACAGACCTTCTCAAAGACAATAAGCTAACTTTAGCTAGCCATATGACTCGCTCCAACAGCTAACTGGCTAGCCGTATGCCTCGCTCCAACAGCTAACTTTAGCTAGCCATATGCCTCGCTCCAACAGCTAACTTTAGCTAGCCGTATGCCTCGCTCCAACAGCTAACTTTAGCTAGCCATATGCCTCGCTCCAACAGCTAACTTTAGCTAGCCGTATGCCTCGCTCCAACAGCTAACTTTAGCTAGCCATATGCCTCGCTCCAACAGCTAACTGTAGCTAGCCATATGCCTCGCTCCAACAGCTAACTTTAGCTAGCCATATGCCTCGCTCCAACAGCTAACTTTAGCTAGCCATATGCCTCGCTCCAACAGCTAACTGTAGCTAGCCATATGCCTCGCTCCAACAGCTAACTGTAGCTAGCCGTATGCCTCGCTCCAACAACTAACTGTAGCTAGCCATATGCCTCGCTCCAACAGCTAACTGTAGCTAGCCATATGCCTCGCTCCAACAGCTAACTGTAGCTAGCCGTATGCCTCGCTCCAACAGCTAACTGTAGCTAGCCGTATGCCTCGCTCCAACAGCTAACTGTAGCTAGCCATATGCCTCGCTCCAACAGCTAACTGGCTAGCCATATGCCTCGCTCCAACAGCTAACTTTAGCTAGCCATATGCCTCGCTCCAACAGCTAACTGTAGCTAGCCGTATGCCTCGCTCCAACAGCTAACTGTAGCTAGCCGTATACCTCGCTCCAACAGCTAACTGTAGCTAGCCATATGCCTCGCTCCAACAGCTAACTGTAGCTAGCCATATGCCTCGCTCCAACAGCTAACTGTAGCTAGCCATATGCCTCGCTCCAACAGCTAACTTTAGCTAGCCATATGCCTCGCTCCAACAGCTAACTTTAGCTAGCCATATGCCTCGCTCCAACAGCTAACTTTAGCTAGCCATATGCCTCGCTCCAACAGCTAACTGGCTAGCCATATGCCTCGCTCCAACAGCTAACTGGCTAGCCATATGCCTCGCTCCAACAGCTAACTGTAGCTAGCCATATGCCTCGCTCCAACAGCTTACTTTAGCTAGCCATATGCCTCGCTCCAACAGCTAACTTTAGCTAGCCATATGCCTCGCTCCAACAGCTAACTTTAGCTAGCCATATGCCTCGCTCCAACAGCTAACTTTAGCTAGCCGTATGCCTCGCTCCAACAGCTAACTGTAGCTAGCCGTATGCCTCGCTCCAACAGCTAACTGTAGCTAGCCATATGCCTCGCTCCAACAGCTAACTTTAGCTAGCCATATGCCTCGCTCCAACAGCTAACTGTAGCTAGCCATATGCCTCGCTCCAACAGCTAACTTTAGCTAGCCATATGCCTCGCTCCAACAGCTAACTTTAGCTAGCCATATGCCTCGCTCCAACAGCTAACTTTAGCTAGCCATATGCCTCGCTCCAACAGCTAACTGTAGCTAGCCATATGCCTCGCTCCAACAGCTAACTGTAGCTAGCCATATGCCTCGCTCCAACAGCTAACTGGCTAGCCATATGCCTCGCTCCAACAGCTAACTGTAGCTAGCCATATGCCTCGCTCCAACAGCTAACTGTAGCTAGCCATATGCCTCGCTCCAACAGCTAACTGTAGCTAGCCATATGCCTCGCTCCAACAGCTAACTGTAGCTAGCCATATGCCTCGCTCCAACAGCTAACTGGCTAGCCATATGCCTCGCTCCAACAGCTAACTGTAGCTAGCCATATGCCTCGCTCCAACAGCTAACTGTAGCTAGCCATATGCCTCGCTCCAACAGCTAACTGGCTAGCCATATGCCTCGCTCCAACAGCTAACTGTAGCTAGCCATATGCCTCGCTCCAACAGCTAACTGTAGCTAGCCATATGCCTCGCTCCAACAGCTAACTTTAGCTAGCCATATGCCTCGCTCCAACAGCTAACTTTAGCTAGCCATATGCCTCGCTCCAACAGCTAACTTTAGCTAGCCATATGCCTCGCTCCAACAGCTAACTGTAGCTAGCCATATGCCTCGCTCCAACAGCTAACTGTAGCTAGCCATATGCCTCGCTCCAACAGCTAACTGGCTAGCCATATGCCTCGCTCCAACAGCTAACTGTAGCTAGCCATATGCCTCGCTCCAACAGCTAACTGTAGCTAGCCATATGCCTCGCTCCAACAGCTAACTGGCTAGCCATATGCCTCGCTCCAACAGCTAACTGTAGCTAGCCATATGCCTCGCTCCAACAGCTAACTGTAGCTAGCCATATGCCTCGCTCCAACAGCTAACTGGCTAGCCATATGCCTCGCTCCAACAGCTAACTGTAGCTAGCCATATGCCTCGCTCCAACAGCTAACTGTAGCTAGCCATATGCCTCGCTCCAACAGCTAACTGTAGCTAGCCATATGCCTCGCTCCAACAGCTAACTTTAGCTAGCCATATGCCTCGCTCCAACAGCTAACTTTAGCTAGCCGTATGCCTCGCTCCAACAGCTAACTTTAGCTAGCCGTATGCCTCGCTCCAACAGCTAACTTTAGCTAGCCATATGCCTCGCTCCAACAGCTAACTGGCTAGCCATATGCCTCGCTCCAACAGCTAACTGTAGCTAGCCATATGCCTCGCTCCAACAGCTAACTGTAGCTAGCCATATGCCTCGCTCCAACAGCTAACTGTAGCTAGCCATATGCCTCGCTCCAACAGCTAACTGGCTAGCCATATGCCTCGCTCCAACAGCTAACTGTAGCTAGCCATATGCCTCGCTCCAACCTAATGTTTCAACGTTACAGACAGTAATGGACAGTATGATGACTTCTGTTTGCAAGTCCATAGCTATGCATGTTGTTATACTTCCTGATCTAGTTATTGTCTTTCAACCATGGGAGAGGGTGCAAAAGGGGAGCCAGCCTTCAGAGAGAGCTTTGCAAAGCTGGGAGAAGTCAGATCCATTGCCAGAGAGGGTGAGTAAACATTGTCTTGTCACCGACTGCTGATCACAGACTGCTGATCAAAGATCAGGTCCAACCTGTTTCCTGGTCATTTTACTTCTTTCTCCTGTAGCCCTCAAATTCAAGAGTCTAACCAGCTGATTTCCCATCATTTAACGGGACAATATCTCTGTCATGCTGGGTTGAGGGCCTCTAGGTATATTTGAGGGACATGCAAGAACACAGTCATATGCACTTTTGATATGAGTAGTGTTAGCTAAGATGATGGATAAAACAATTGTGTAAATGCTTCACACATACACCCGTTCAAAAAATAACTTCATCTTGAAACACAGCAGTGTGTCTATAATATTTTCAAAAACATCAGATTTCCGTTGAGAACTTTCCAGAACCGTAGGTTATTATAAGGGCTATGATTACTGATGCATTGGTGTGTGTATTTGTCTTTCAGGTACACCGGTGTTGGCGCAGACAGCATCTGATAGAGTGGACAGTGTTGTTTCCTCGTCTGTGTCAGTCAACTTCCGGACTAGTCTCCCTGCTGCTGTGCTGTCTGTTGCTACAAAGTGTTCGGTTTTTACTTTAAATACATTTAACCAATGTCTTCGTTTTTTCCTCGCTCGACCTTATCATACAACCTTATAACCCCGGACGCTTTATCTGGACACGGTTCTACAGGACCCTTTATCTGGACATGGTTCTACAGGACTCTTTATCTGGACATGGTTCTACAGGACCCTTTATCTGGACATGGTTCTACAGGACCCTTTATCTGGACATGGTTCTACAGGACCTCCACCAGCCGAGGCTAAGTAGTAACATTAACATTATGCCATCTAATTGCAGTCGGTTTACTCCTAATATACAGGAGAACTATTACCTTATGGTGAGGATAGCCGTGCTGCAAACCCAGCTTCAGATGCAATCGTTAGGCAAGGGCAATGTAAGTGGAGGAAAGGATGAAACAGCATCAGTGCCACCAGTAAGTACAGATAGTAGTATAAATCCCCTCTCACAGTCCCCGCAGCCGGACAATTTTCTCAAGGCTTCTGGAAAGAAATGCTGTCGGCATGCTCAACCGGTGTCGCTCATTCAGCCGACAGAAACTTTCAACCGGTTCTCCCCATTAAGCAACGAGTTGGAGTCAGAGGCCGAGCCTGCTCAGGTCTCTCCTCCACCCGTTACGGGGTCTGAGTCAGAGCCTTCTCAGGTCTCTCCTCCACCCGTTACGGGGTCTGAGTCAGAGGCTGAGCCTTCTCAGGTCTCTCCTCCACCCGTTACGGGGTCTGAGTCAGAGGCTGAGCCTTCTCAGGTCTCTCCTCCACCCGTTACGGGGTCTGAGTCAGAGGCTGAGCCTTCTCAGGTCTCTCCTCCACCCGTTACGGGGTCTGAGTCAGAGGCTGAGCCTTCTCAGGTCTCTCCTCCACCCGTTACGGGGTCTGAGTCAGAGGCTGAGCCTTCTCAGGTCTCTCCTCCACCCGTTACGGGGTCTGAGTCAGAGGCTGAGCCTTCTCAGGTCTCTCCTCCACCCGTTACGGGGTCTGAGTCAGAGGCTGAGCCTTCTCAGGTCTCTCCTCCACCCGTTACGGGGTCTGAGTCTGAGGCCGAGCCTTCTCAGGTCTCTCCTCCACCCGTTACGGGGTCTGAGGCTGAGCCTTCTCAGGTCTCTCCTCCACCCGTTATGGGGTCTGAGTCTGAGGCCGAGCCTTCTCAGGTCTCTCCTCCACCCGTTACGGGGTCTGAGCCTTCTCAGGTCTCTCCTCCACCCGTTACGGGGTCTGAGTCTGAGGCCGAGCCTTCTCAGGTCTCTCCTCCACCCGTTACGGTGTCTGAGCCACCGAAGCCTCCCCCCATTAGCTCTGACAAATTGAAAACCCTAGTCATTGCCGACTCCATTACCCGCAATATTAGACTTAAAAAGAATCATCCAGCGATCATACACTGTTACCCAGGGGGCAGGGCTACCGACGTAAAGGCTAATCTGAAGATGGTGCTGGCTAAGTCATAAACTGGTGAGTGTAGATGGGATAGGGATATTGTTATCCACGTCGGCACCAACGATGTTAGGATGAAACAGTCAGAGGTCACTAAGAGCAACATAGCTTCAGCATGTCAATTAGCTAGAAAGATGTGTCGGCATCGAGTAATTGTCTCTGGCCCCTCCCAGTTAGGAGGAGTGATGAGCTCTACAGCAGTAATTGTCTCTGGCCCCTCCCAGTTAGGGGGAGGAGTGATGAGCTCTACAGCAGTAATTGTCTCTGGCCCCTCCCAGTTAGGGGGAGGAGTGATGAGCTCTACAGCAGTAATTGTCTCTGGCCCCTCCCAGTTAGGGGGAGGAGTGATGAGCTCTACAGCAGTAATTGTCTCTGGCCCCTCCCAGTTAGGGGGAGGAGTGATGAGCTCTACAGCAGTATCACAACTCAATTGCTGGTTGAAAACTGTTTTCTGCCCCTCCCAAAATATAGAATTTGTAGATAATTGGCCCTCTTCCTGGGACTCACCCACAAACAGGACCAAGCCTGGCCTGCTGAGGAGTGATGGACTCCATCCTAGCTGGAGGGGTGCTACAGGACCAAGCCTGGCCTGCTGAGGAGTGATGGACTCCATCCTAGCTGGAGGGGTGCTACAGGACCAAGCCTGGCCTGCTGAGGAGTGACGGACTCCATCCTAGCTGGAGGGGTGCTACAGGACCAAGCCTGGCCTGCTGAGGAGTGATGGACTCCATCCTAGCTGGAGGGGTGCTACAGGACCAAGCCTGGCCTGCTGAGGAGTGATGGACTCCATCCTAGCTGGAGGGGTGCTACAGGACCAAGCCTGGCCTGCTGAGGAGTGATGGACTCCATCCTAGCTGGAGGGGTGTTACAGGACCAAGCCTGGCCTGCTGAGGAGTGATGGACTCCATCCTAGCTGGAGGGGTGTTACAGGACCAAGCCTGGCCTGCTGAGGAGTGATGGACTCCATCCTAGCTGGAGGGGTGCTACAGGACCAAGCCTGGCCTGCTGAGGAGTGATGGACTCCATCCTAGATGGAGGGGTGCTACAGGACCAAGCCTGGCCTGCTGAGGAGTGATGGACTCCATCCTAGCTGGAGGGGTGCTACAGGACCAAGCCTGGCCTGCTGAGGAGTGATGGACTCCATCCTAGCTGGAGGGGTGCTACAGGACCAAGCCTGGCCTGCTGAGGAGTGATGGACTCCATCCTAGATGGAGGGGTGCTCTCATCTTATCTACCAACATAGACAGGGCTCTAACTCCTCTAGCTCCACAATGAGACAGGGTGCAGGCCAGGCAGCAGGCTGCTAGCCAGCCCAATGAGACAGGGTGCCGGCCAGGCAGCAGGCTGTTAGCCAGCCCAATGAGACAGGGTGCAGGCCAGGCAGCAGGCTGTTAGCCAGCCCAATGAGACAGGGTGCAGGCCAGGGGTTCAGGCCAGGCAGCAGGCTGTTAGCCAGCCCAATGAGACAGGGTGCAGGCCAGGCAGCAGGCTGTTAGCCAGCCTGCCAGTTTAGTGGAGTCTGCCACTAGCACAGTCAGGGTAGTCAGCTCAGCTATCCCCATTGAGACCGTGTCTGTGCCTCGATCTAGGTTGGGCAAAACTAAACATGGCGGTGTTCGCCTCAGCAATCTCACTGGAATAAAGACCTCCTCCATTCCTGTCATCATCTTAAAATAGGGCTACTTAATGTTAGATCCCTCACTTCCAAGGCAGTCATGGTCAATCAACTAATCACTGATCATAATCTTGATGTGATTGGCCAGACTGAAACATGGCTTAAGCCTGAGGAATTGACTGTGTTAAATGAGGCCTCTCCTCCTGGTTACACTAGTGACCATATCCCCCTCGCATCCCGCAAAGGTGTTGTTAACATTTCTGACAGCAAATTTCAATTTTCCGTTTTTTTTTTACTGTGTTTTCATCTTTTGAGCTTCTAGTCATGAAATATATGCAGCCTACTCAATCCCTTGTTATAGCTACTGGTTACAGACATCCTGGGCCGTATACAGAGTTCCTCACTGAGTTCCCTGAATTCCTATATAGGACCTTGTAGTCAAGGCAGATAATATTCTAAGTTTTGGTGACTTTAATATTCACATGGAAAAGTTCACAGACCCACTCCAAAAGGCTTTCGGAGCCATCATCGACTCAGTGGGTTTTGTCCAACATGTCTCCGGACCTACTCATTGCCACAGTCATACCCTGGATCCAGTGGCGATTTTAGCATGTAAATCTTGGTGGGGCAAAAAAATAACAAATGTGGGTTGCATGCCAGCAAAGTCACCACACAATACTAAACAATACATTCATTGCACTATAACGGTGGCAAACGGTGCCCACAAACTGTTAGGGCCTCCATAAAGCTGTCCCAACACCTTACCACCGCTCCACCTGGCTATCAGAGGAGCCTTGTCTGGCAGCGAAACAGTTCATTCAGCCTCATTTACTGCCTTTAAAAAAAACATAGCTGATATGGCTGACTTGCTTAAACAAGTGTGGTTTCTACTGACAATCGAGATGTACAACCTACGGCATTAGGGGACGACAAGCGGATAAGAGGCAATCCGTAATTTAGATTAAGACATTAATGAGCGAGCTAGGACGGACGTAGGCAATATAACTATTTGTTCAGCACTTTTGAAATGTACAGCGACAGAATTCAGAACATGGGCCGTTCTTACAGTGTTCTCCCTGTACACCAAGTCAGAACCGTGGGATAAATAAAGGGGGCATATAAACAGACAATGAAAGCTCTTACAATATTCAATGATGACATTTCTCTAAAACAGGCTATAGGCTACATGTGCACCACCAAGTCAGAACAGTAGGCGAAATTAAGAGGGGAAAATAGACCACATTATTAGGGTGAGGCACATGGGCTACTAACAGCTTACTACACAACATACACTTAGTATTACTTTCTTAGCTACAGTATACATACTGTTTCTCCCTGGCATTTTACATCATTTATGCAGCAGCATAATCCCAGATTTGGGACCACACAGCCACTCCACTGAATAGCAGGCTAGTGATTGCTTTGCAATGCTTGCAGTTAGCCACTGATTCCTTCCAAACCACTCATTGTTGAATTTGCGATTTCCAACTGGTTGTGTAATGTTTATGTCCAATGGCCGATGAGCACCGATACATTTTATCTATAATTTCTCTTCATTATATCTCTTCATATGACAAGGATTAAAAAGGATTTGCCAGTAGATTGTCGACTTGATTCATGATGATGACTGCTAGCTAAGATTTTGAAAGTGTGATGTTGACATGATCAGTCCAATCAAAGCTACTGTAGATATAACGTGATTTGATGTCATTTTATCTGCGGCCAATGACCTTGAGCCTTCTTAGATGGGCACTTCTAATGTAACTCTATGGCAGCACCCAAGGGGCTTGAATTTTCGAGCTCTACCCTTAGACTTGGCGGTGACGTAGTGTCCCCGCGTCATTACCAACCCCTACGCTCCGTATTTTCCGCTGGCTGCCCCACCACCACAGAAAGCACTGAGCTAGGCTGAAACACCTGCATTTTGGAGCTGCCTTACTCAATAAAGCAAAAAAGAGACCATGTTTGTATATTCAACTATGTTAAAATATGTCTAA
The DNA here is from genome assembly GCA_031479575.1 of Coregonus ussuriensis. NCBI lineage: Eukaryota > Metazoa > Chordata > Actinopteri > Salmoniformes > Salmonidae > Coregonus > Coregonus ussuriensis. The sequence goes on along the minus strand of CM062505.1, from coordinate 405,073 downwards.
CAAATCTTCCGTAGATAATAAAGTAGGCTGTATTTTGAAGGATACACATGAAATTTAATTAGAACTATACAGTAAATCTCTGACCCAGTGGGTGTCTCTCTACAGATGTCTTGTCTGTCCTCAGAACATGCACCTCAGTATATTAACTCTATGATTTTTTGCATTGTTTGCAAACTGATATGTGACACGTATTAATGCAAAACTAACATTCAAAACAGGCAAGCCACTTTTTTTATTATTATTATTCATTTTTAGCTAAGAATGTAGAACTGCCTGGATCTAGTTTTGTCCCGTGGAATAAATATTGTGGATCTAAATGTTTTTCCTCATAACCCTGGACTATCGGACAACCATCTTATTACGTTTGCAGTCGCAACAAATAATCTGCTCAGACCCCAACCAAGGATCATCATAAGCCGTGCTATAAATTCTTGGACATCCCAAAGATTCCTAGAGGCCCTTCCAGACTCCCTCCACCTACTCAAGGACGTCAGAGTATAAACATCAGTTAACCACCTAACTGAGGATCTAAATGTAACCTTGTGTAATACCCTAGATGCAGTCACACCCCTAAAAACAAGAAATGTACTCCCTGGTACAATATATAAATACCCGAGTCCTGAAGCAAGCTTCCAAAAAATTGGAACGGAAATGGCGCTACACCAAACTGGAAGTCTTCCGACTAGCTTAGAAAGACAGTACCGTGCAATATCGAAGAGCCCTCACTGCTGCTCGATCATCCTATTTTTCCAACCTAATTGAGGAGAATAACAACAATCCAACATGTATTTTTGATGCTGTCACAAAGCTAACTAAAAAGCAGCATTCAACAAGAGAGGATGGCTTTCACATCAGCAGTGATGAATTCATTAACTTCTTTAACGAAAAGATCATGATCATTAGAAAGCAAATTACGGACTCCTCTTTGAATCTGCGTATTTCTCCAAACCTCAGTTATCCTGAGTCTGCACAGAACTGCCAGGAGACACTCAAGATCAATGGAGACACTCAAGTTTTTAAATCCTGTATCTCTTGACACATTCATGGAAATAGTCATGGCCTCTAAACCTTCAAGCTGCATACTGGACCCTATTCCAACTAAACTACTGAAAGAGCTACTTCCTGTGCTTGGCCTTCCTATGTTGAACATAATAAATGCTCCCTATCCTCTGGATGTGAACCAAACTCACTAAAAGTGGCAGTAATAAAGCCTCTCTTGATAAAGCCAAACCTTGACCCAGAAAATGTAAAAAACGATCTGCCTATATCGAATCTCCCATTCCTCTAAAAAAAAAGGTAGAAAAAGCTGTTGCTCAGCAACTCACTGCCTTCCTGAAGACCAAAAAATTATACGAAACGCTTCAGTCTGGTTTTAGACCCCATCATAGCACTGAGACTGCACTCGTGAAGGTGGTAAATGACCTTTTAATGGCGTCAGACCAAGGCTCTGCATCTGTCCTCGTGCTCCTAGACCTTAACGCTGCTTTTGACACCATCGATCACCACATTCCTTTGGAGAGATTAGAAGCCCTAATTGGTCGACACAGACAAGTTCTTTCCTGGTTTAGATCTTATCTGTCTGAAAGATGTCAGATCGTCTCTGTGGATGGTTCGTTCCTCAAGGTTCTGTTTTAGGACCACTATTGTTTTCACTGTATATTCTACCTCTTGGTGATGTCATTCGGAAACACAATGTTAACTTTCACTGCTATGCGGACGACACACAGCTGGACATTTAGATGAAACATGGTGCAGCCCCAAAATGTCCGACCCTGGAAGCCTGTGTTTCAGACATAAGGAAGTGGATGGCGGTACATTTTTTTACTTTTAAACTCGGACAAAACAGAGATGCTAGTTCTAGGTCCCAAGAAACAAAGAGATCTTCTGTTGGATCTGACTAAATAAAACTGTGAAGGACCTCAGCGTTACTCTGGACCCTGATCTCTCTTTTGACGAACATATGAATAATATTTCAAGGACAGCTTTTATCCATCTTCATAACATTGCAAAAAATCTGAAAATTTTTGTCAAAAAATGATGCAGAAAAGCTAATCCATGCTTTTGTCACTTCTAGATTAGACTACTGCAATACTCTACTCTCCGGCTACCCGAATAAAGCACTAAATAAACTCCAGTTAGACCTAAACACGGCTGCTAGAATCTGGACTAAAACCAAAAGATGTGATCATATTACTCCAGTGCTAGCCTCTCTACACTGGCTTCCTGTTAAGGCTAGGGCTGATTTCAAGGTTTTACTGCTAACCTACAGAGCATTACATGGGCTTGCTCCTACCTATCTCTCTGATTTGGTCCTGCCGTACATACCTACACGTACGCTACGGTCACAAGACGCAGGCCTCCTTATTGTACCTAGAATTTCTAAGCAAACAGCTGGAGGCAGGGCTTTCTCCTATAGAGCTCCATTTTTATGGAATGGTCTGCCGATCCATGTGAGAGACGCGGACTCGGTCTCGACCTTTAAGTCTTTACTGAAGACTCATCTCTTCAGTAGGTCCTATGATTGAGTGTAGTCTGGCCCAGGGGTGCAAAGGTGAACGGCAAGGCACTGGAGCGACAAACCGCCCTTGCTGTCTCTGCCTGGCCGGCTCCCCTCTCTCCACTGGGATTCTCTGCCTCTGACCCTAATACGGGGACTGAGTCACTGGCTTACTAGTGCTCTCCCATGCCGTCCCTAGGAGGGGTGAGTCACTTGAGTAGGTTGAAGCCAGATATCTTGCTTGTTTGTAGGTGACCAAATACTTATTTTCCACCATAATTTGCAAATAAATTCATAAAAAAATCCTACAATGTGATTTTCTGGAGAAAAAAAATCTCATTTTGTCTGTCATAGTTGATGTGTACCTATGATGAAAATTACAGGCGTGTGGGAGAACTTGCACAATTGGTGGCTGACTAAATACTTTTTTTCCACACTGTATATCTATCTATCTATCTATCTATCTATCTATCTATCTATCTATCTATATATATACACATACAGTGGGGAAAAAAAGTATTTAGTCAGCCACCAATTGTGCAAGTTCTCCCACTTAAAAAGATGAGAGAGGCCTGTAATTTTCATCATAGGTACACGTCAACTATGACAGACAAAATGATTAAAAAAAATCCTGAAAATCACATTGTAGGATTTTTAATGAATTTATTTGCAAATTATGGTGGAAAATAAGTATTTGGTCAATAACAAAAGTTTCTCAATACTTTGTTATATACCCTTTGTTGGCAATGACACAGGTCAAACGTTTTCTGTAAGTCTTCACAAGGTTTTCATACACTGTTGCTGGTATTTTGGCCCATTCCTCCATGCAGATCTCCTCTAGAGCAGTGATGTTTTGGGGCTGTCGCTGGGCAACACGGACTTTCAACTCCCTCCAAAGATTTTCTATGGGGTTGAGATCTGGAGACTGGCTAGGCCACTCCAGGACCTTGAAATGCTTCTTACGAAGCCACTCCTTCGTTGCCCGGGCGGTGTGTTTGGGATCATTGTCATGCTGAAAGACCCAGCCACGTTTCATCTTCAATGCCCTTGCTGATGGAAGGAGGTTTTCACTCAAAATCTCACGATACATGGCCCCATTCATTCTTTCCTTTACACGGATCAGTCGTCCTAGTCCCTTTGCAGAAAAACAGCCCCAAAGCATGATGTTTCCACCCCCATGCTTCACAGTAGGTATGGTGTTCTTTGGATGCAACTCAGCATTCTTTGTCCTCCAAACACGTTTTTACCAAAAAGTTCTATTTTGGTTTCATCTGACCATATGACATTCTCCCAATCCTCTTCTGGATCATCCAAATGCACTCTAGCAAACTTCAGACGGGCCTGGACATGTACTGGCTTAAGCAGGGGGACACGTCTGGCACTGCAGGATTTGAGTCCCTGGCGGCGTAGTGTGTTACTGATGGTAGGCTTTGTTACTTTGGTCCCAGCTCTCTGCAGGTCATTCACTAGGTCCCCCCGTGTGGTTCTGGGATTTTTGCTCACCGTTCTTGTGATCATTTTGACCCCACAGGGTGAGATCTTGCATGGAGCCCCAGATCGAGGGAGATTATCAGTGGTCTTGTATGTCTTCCATTTCCTAATAATTGCTCCCACAGTTGATTTCTTCAAACCAAGCTGCTTACCTATTGCAGATTCAGTCTTCCCAGCCTGGTGCAGGTCTACAATTTTGTTTCTGGTGTCCTTTGACAGCTCTTTGGTCTTGGCCATAGTGGAGTTTGGAGTGTGACTGTTTGAGGTTGTGGACAGGTGTCTTTTATACTGATAACAAGTTCAAACAGGTGCCATTAATACAGGTAACGAGTGGAGGACAGAGGAGCCTCTTAAAGAAGAAGTTAAATAATAATAATAATAATAGGTCATTTAGCAGACGCTCTTATCCAGAGCGACTTACAGGAGCAATTAGGGTTAAGTGCCTTGCTCAAGGGCACATCGACAGATTTTTCACCTAGTCGGCTCGGGGATTAGAACCAGCGACCTTTCGGTTACTGGCACAACGCTCTTAACCACTAAGCTACCTGCCGCCCTACAGGTTACAGGTCTGTGAGAGCCAGAAATCTTGCTTGTTTGTAGGTGACCAAATACTTATTTTCCACCATAATTTGCAAATAAATTCATAAAAAATCCTACAATGTGATTTTCTGGATTTTCTTTCTCAATTTGTCTGTCATAGTTTATGTGTACGTATGATGAAAATTACAGGCCTCTCTCATCTTTTTAAGTGGGAGAACTTGCACAATTGGTGGCTGACTAAATACTTTTTTTCCCCACTGTATATATATATATATATATACATATATATATATATATATACATATATATACATATATATATATACATATATATATATATATATACAGTGGGGAAAAAAAGTATTTAGTCATATATATATATATCTCTCTATAAACTCAGCAAAAAAAGAAACGTCCCTTTTTCAGGACCCTGTCTTTCAAAGAATTCGTAAAAATCCAAATAACTTCACATATCTTAATAGTAAAGGGTTTAAACACTGTTTCCCATGCTTGTTCAATGAACCATAAACAATTAATGAACATGCACCTGTGGAACGGTCGTTAAGACACTAACAGCTTACAGACGGTAGACAATTAAGGTCACAGTTTTGAAAACTTAGGACACTAAAGAGGCCATTCTACTGACTCCGGAAAAGACCACGAGAAAGATGCCCAGGGTCCCTGCTCATCTGCGTGAACGTGCCTTAGGCATGCTGCAAGGAGGCATGAGGACTGCAGATGTGGCCAGGGCAATAAATTGCAATGTCCGTACTGTGAGACACCTAAGACAGCGCTACAGGGAGACAGGACGGACAGCTGATCGTCCTCGCATTGGCAGACCACGTGTAACAACACCTGCACAGGATCGGTACATCCGAACGTCACACCTGCGGGACAGGTACAGGATGGCAACAACAACTGCCCGAGTTACACCAGGAATGGCCAATCCCTCCATCAGTGCTCAGACTGTCCGCAATAGGCTGAGAGAGGCTGGACTGAGGGCTTGTAGGCCTGTTGTAAGGCAGGTCCTCACCAGTCATCACCGGCAACAACGTCGCCTATGGGCACAAACCCACTGTCGCTGGACTAGACAGGACTGGCAAAAAGTGCTCTTCACTGACGAGTCACGGTTTTGTCTCACCAGGGGTGATGGTCGGATTCGCGCTTATCGTCAAAGGAATTAGCATTACACCGAGGCCTGTACTCTGGAGCGGGATCGATTTGGAGGTGGAGGGTTCGTCATGGTCTGGGGCGGTGTGTCACAGCATCATCGGACTGAGCTTGTTGTCATTGCAGGCGATCTCAACGCTGTGCGTTACAGGGAAGAGATCCTCCTCCCTCATGTGGTACCCTTCCTGCAGGCTCATCCTGACATGACCCTCCAGCATGACAATGCCACCAGCTATACTGCTCATTCTGTGCGTGATTTCAATGCAGCTGGTTACTGACTGTTACTTTTGATTTTGACCCCCCCTTTGTTCAGGGACACATTATTCAATTTCTGTTAGTCACATGTCTGTGGAACTTGTTCAGTTTATGTCTCAGTTGTTGAATCTTGTTACGTTCATACAAATATTTACATTGTCACCCCCTGACTCAGGGGACTCTTATATGTTGAGTCAGGGTGTGTGTATTCTTTGTTTGTATATATTCTATGTTGTATATCTAGCATGTGTGGATCTATGTTGGCTGGTGTGGTTCCCAATCAGAGGCAGCTGTCGCTCGTTGTCTCTGATTGGGGACCATACTTAAGCAGCCTATTGGCACAGTCTAGTTGTGGGATCTTGTTCCGGTTAAGGTATGTTGTGTGTGCTACCTTGGACTTCACATTTCGTTTCGTTTATTGTTTTGTCGTGGTGTTTTTTCAGTTAAAATAAACATGTATGCATATCACGCTGCGCCTTGGTCTGACCCGTCATTAAACGAACGTGACATACATGTTAAGATAAGAAAATAAACGCAGTTGACAGTGAGAGGACGTTTCTTTTTTTGCTGAGTTATATATATATATATATAAATGATATGTAATCAAAGAAAAAATCTCAAACAAGTGCATGAGAAGAAAAAACGTATTTCACTAAATTTAAATAAAATGTATTTTACCAGTCTAAAGTCTCATCCTTTCAAAACCAGTCTGGTTCTGTGTCACTTTCACGGTCGACTTTTGCTATAATCTCGTCCAAATCTGTATATCTGGACTTCGATTTAGCTTTTTCAGTGTTAGAAGCCACTGTTGTACTTAATAAAATTGCTGAAGACTTTGTAGAACTAAATCGAGCTGTGCGTAATGAAAACTCCTCTTGGTCCTTTACATTTTTTATGGAGAATGAGTCTCGTTGCGCGCGGGCTTAGCACAATGGCTTTTACTCATACAAAGGACCATCACATACTCATGTAAAGCCAGCTCAATGGCTATCTACAGTGGGGAAAAAAAGTATTTAGTAAACACAAAAAAAATCCAGAAAATCACATTGTAGGATTTTTAATAAATTTATTTGCAAATTATGGTGGAAAATAAGTATTTGGTCAATAACAAAAGTTTCTCAATACTTTGTTATATACCCTTTGTTGGCAATGACACAGGTCAAACGTTTTCTGTAAGTCTTCACAAGGTTTTCACACACTGTTTGCTGGTATTTTGGCCCATTCCTCCATGCAGATCTCCTCTAGAACAGTGATGTTTTGGGGCTGTCACTGGGCAACACAGACTTTCAACTCCCTCCAAAGATTTTCTATGGGGTTGAGATCTGGAGACTGGCTAGGCCACTCCAGGACCTTGAAATGCTTCTTACGAAGCCACTCCTTCGTTGCCTGGGCGGTGTGTTTGGGATCATTGTCATGCTGAAAGACCCAGCCACGTTTAATCTTCAATGCCCTTGCTGATGGAAGGAGGTTTTCACTCAAAATCTCACGATACATGGCCCCATTCATTCTTTCCTTTACACGGATCAGTCGTCCTGGTCCCTTTGCAGAAAAACAGCCCGAAAGCATGATGTTTCCACCCCCATGCTTCACAGTAGGTATGGTGTTCTTTGGATCCAACTCAGCATTCTTTGTCCTCCAAACACGACAAGTTGAGTTTTTACCAAAAAGTTCTATTTTGGTTTCATCTGACCATATGACATTCTCCCAATCCTCTTCTGGATCATCCAAATGCACTCTAGCAAACTTCAGACGGGCCTGGACATGTACTGGCTTAAGCAGGGGGACACGTCTTGCACTGCAGGATTTGAGTCCCTGGCGGCGTAGTGTGTTACTGATGGTAGGCTTTGTTACTTTGGTCCCAGCTCTCTGCAGGTCATTCACTAGGTCCCCCCGTGTGGTTCTGGGATTTTTGCTCACCGTTCTTGTGATCATTTTGACCCCACGGGGTGAGATCTTGCGTGGAGCCCTAGATCGAGGGAGATTATCAGTGGTCTTGTATGTCTTCCATTTCCTAATAATTGCTCCCACAGTTGATTTCTTCAAACCAAGCTGCTTACCTATTGCAGATTCAGTCTTCCCAGCCTGGTGCAGGTCTACAATTTTGTTTCTGGTGTCCTTTGTCAGCTCTTTGGTCTTGGCCATAGTGGAGTTTGGAGTGTGACTGTTTGAGGTTGTGGACAGGTGTCTTTTATACTGATAACAAGTTCAAACACATGCCATTAATACAGGTAACGAGTGGAGGACAGAGGAGCCTCTTAAAGAAGAAGTTACAGGTCTGTGAGAGCCAGAAATCTTGCTTGTTTGTAGGTGACCAAATACTTATTTTCCACCATAATTTGCAAATAAATTCATTAAAAATCCTACAATGTGATTTTATGGATTTTTTTTTCTCAATTTGTCTTTCATAGTTGACGTGTACCTATGATGAAAATTACAGGCCTCTCTCATCTTTTTAAGTGGGAGAACTTGCACAAATAGTGGCTGACTAAATACTTTTTTTCCCCACTGTAGCTAGCTATGTTTCAAAACGATAGGTTGTCATTGGACCAAGATACAGTCAATCAAGTGAACACCGCCCGTCTCATTGGTGCATAATGAGGTCAGCCCTTGGTAGCCTATACGTCATGCAGGATGCTGAAAGAGTTCAGTTGCCTTCTGAGTATCTGAGGATCGCAGAAAAACAGAACTTGACCGGGTGAAACAAGGTGTAGCGTTTATATTATGTTGAAATGCTTTGTTGCAAGATGAACAAGTCGGAATTCAGGCGGAATGCTGTATACAACACGGATCGTGTTAGGATACAAAAATTGATTTTATCAAACAGAACTATGCTGGATTTTATCTCTGGGACCCTCAGGATGACAAATCAGAGCAAGATTACTGAATCTAAGGACATTATCTACCTTCAGATGTGAATGTATCAAACCTGTCGCCGTGATAAAAGGGTTTTGTTGTTGTGCACTATCTTCTAACAATATAATTGTATTTTTTCGCTGTAATACCGACTGTAAATTGGACACTGCAGTTAGATTAACAATAATTTAAGCTTTCTGCTCATATAAGACATGTATATGTCCGTGAAAATGTGCTTTGGTTTACTTTACAACAGGAGTTATTACAAGAAGATGGTTGCATTCTAGTGAAGTATAGAGAGGAAGGGCCTGGGATATGTTAGAGGAGTAGAGGAGCCATCTGGTTAAGAACATCTCTACACTAGCAAGGCAGCCTGTAGAGGATTTAGTACTGAACTGAGGCAGCAGTAGAACACAGCACATCTCTACACTAGCAAGGCAGCCTGTAGAGGATTTAGTACTGAACTGAGGCAGCAGTAGAACACAGCACATCTCTACACTAGCAAGGCAGCCTGTAGAGGATTTAGTACTGAACTGACTCTTGAATTTGAGGGCTACAGGAGAAAGAAGTAAAATGACCAGGAAACAGGTTGGACCTGATCTTTGATCAGCAGTCCTACTCTAAGACACTTTATGAATATGGGCCCAGGGGGACATGAACTGGCACCGGTTTTATTCGGTGACAAGACAATGTTTACTCACCCTCTCTGGCAATGGATCTGAGTTCTCCCAGCTTTGCAAAGCTCTCTCTGAAGGCTGGCTCCCCTTTTGCACCCTCTCCCATGGTTGAAAGACAATAAGATCCAACACAAATGTCTAGATCAGGAAGTATAACAACATGCATAGCTATGGACTTGCAAACAGAAGTCATCATACTGTCTGTAACGTTGAAACATTAGGTTGGAGCGAGGCATATGGCTAGCTACAGTTAGTTGTTGGAGCGAGGCATATGGCTAGCTACAGTTAGCTGTTGGAGCGAGGCATATGGCTAGCTACAGTTAGCTGTTGGAGCGAGGCATACGGCTAGCCAGTTAGCTGTTGGAGCGAGGCATACGGCTAGCCAGTTAGCTGTTGGAGCGAGGCATACGGCTAGCCAGTTAGCTGTTGGAGCGAGGCATACGGCTAGCCAGTTAGCTGTTGGAGCGAGGCATATGGCTAGCCAGTTAGCTGTTGGAGCGAGGCATATGGCTAGCTACAGTTAGCTGTTGGAGCGAGGCATATGGCTAGCCAGTTAGCTGTTGGAGCGAGGCATACGGCTAGCCAGTTAGCTGTTGGAGCGAGGCATATGGCTAGCCAGTTAGCTGTTGGAGCGAGGCATATGGCTAGCTACAGTTAGCTGTTGGAGCGAGGCATATGGCTAGCCAGTTAGCTGTTGGAGCGAGGCATACGGCTAGCCAGTTAGCTGTTGGAGCAAGGCATATGGCTAGCCAGTTAGCTGTTGGAGCGAGGCATACGGCTAGCCAGTTAGCTTATTGTCTTTGAGAAGGTCTGTTACTTATGCACTCCTAGCTAGCTATTTAGTTAGTTGTTAGCTAGGAGCCAAATTAATGTTCAACATAACGTGGATTCGTTTGATATCAAATTATGTAGTTATATTTACTATTTGTATGTGGCGTGAACGTCATCCACAACAATCCCCATGAGGTTTTCTAGATAACATTACACTTGATGCCAGCATATTCCGTCACTTCAGCAAGCAAGTCTCTGGGCTACCAAAAACAATCTGGCAACGTCCATGGAGGATGTCTGTGTAAAGTTGCATAGCAGTGATCCCCAGCTTCACAGCCTCTCTGATCTGGTCCTCCAACAACGACACAACAGTGAGAATTGGGTTCAGTCTGGAGAAGAGTGAAACAGTAGAGTCAATGCAGTTATCTGCAGTTCTTTCAATGAAGTTCTGCCCTGCAGTTCTGATATAAGTGCTGCCAACCTCCTCAAGAGCAGCCATTGTTGTTATGATTTGATTTCAGTGCTTCTCATGGTCGCCATCAACTAAACCACCCCAGATTATCAAGGACGCTGATTGGTCCGGCCATACGGTGCAAGGAGAGGGACGGGCTCAAGCGGTTTGAATGTGGTTGTGTCCAGACTGTATCCGTGTAGCCAAACACAATGTAAGCTCACAAGATCAGGATGGTTCATACGAGGCTAGTCCAAATCCGCATTAGAGGAAACAGTCCGCATTAGAGGAAACAGTCCGCATTAGAGGAAACAGTCCGCATTAGAGGAAACAGTCCGCATTAGAGGAAACAGTCCGCATTAGAGGAAACAGTCCGCATTAGAGGAAACAGTCCGCATTAGAGGAAACAGCGCCACTGTTGGCCTCAGCTGCTTTGTTATTGTTTTGTTGACCAAAGCGGAGCGTCCGGCAGGGCTAAAACAAAGTGCAGAACATATTCTGCTGTTCTATCCTGCATGCAATGATGTCAGAGGAAAAAAACAGTGTTCACTGTATACAGTAACTTCTCTGTCGTAATATCCCAAACAGACGTGACAGTTTCACCATTAATGATTCCAGTTTTAATATAATATCCCAAACAAACGTGACAGTTTCACCATTAATGATTCCAGTTTTAATATAATATCCCAAACAGACGTGACAGTTTCACCATTAATGATTCCAGTTTTAATATAATATCCCAAACAGACGTGACAGTTTCACCATTAATGATTCCAGTTTTAATATAATATCCCAAACAGACGTGACAGTTTCACCATTAATGATTCCCAGTTTTAAAGTGACTTAATTGAGCTACACAATCAACTGTTCACACTTAAGGATGATGATGCACCTTGGAGGAGGCCTGTAGGTGTGTGTGTTTGGGTGTTAGGGTGTGTGTTGGTACCTTGTCTACCCCCATCCCCTTGGAGGAGGCCTGTAGGTGTGTGTGTTTGGGTGTTAGGGTGTGTGTTGGTACCTTGTCTACCCCCATCCCCTTGGAGGAGGCCTGTAGGTGTGTGTGTTTGGGTGTTAGGGTGTGTGTTGGTACCTTGTCTACCCCCATCCCCTTGGAGGAGGCCTGTAGGTGTGTGTGTTTGGGTGTTAGGGTGTGTGTTGGTACCTTGTCTACCCCCATCCCCTTGGAGGAGGCCTGTAGGTGTGTGTGTTTGGGTGTTAGGGTGTGTGTTGGTACCTTGTCTACCCCCATCCCCTTGGAGGAGGCCTGTAGGTGTAGGTGTGTGTGTTTGGGTGTTAGGGTGTGTGTTGGTACCTTGTCTACCCCCATCCCCTTGGAGGAGGCCTGTAGGTGTGTGTGTTTGGGTGTTAGGGTGTGTGTTGGTACCTTGTCTACCCCCATCCCCTTGGAGGAGGCCTGTAGGTGTGTGTGTTTGGGTGTTAGGGTGTGTGTTGGTACCTTGTCTACCCCCATCCCCTTGGAGGAGGCCTGTAGGTGTGTGTGTTTGGGTGTTAGGGTGTGTGTTGGTACCTTGTCTACCCCCATCCCCTTGGAGGAGGCCTGTAGGTGTAGGTGTGTGTGTTTGGGTGTTAGGGTGTGTGTTGGTACCTTGTCTACCCCCATCCCCTTGGAGGAGGCCTGTAGGTGTGTGTGTTTGGGTGAGGCACAGGAGGTTGGTCGCACCTTAATTAAGGAGGACAGACTCGTTGTAATGAGTGGAATGGTATCAAACACATGGTTTCCTTTAGACATTATTATGAGCTGTCCTCCCCACACCAGCCTCCTCTGGTGTGTGTGTGTGTGTGTTAGGGTGTGTGTGTGTGTGTGTGTGTGTGTGTTAGGGTGTGTGTGTGTGTTAGGGTGTGTGTTGGTACCTTGTCTACCCCCATCCTCTTGAAGGAGGCCTGTAGGACCTTGAAGTTGTTGATGAACTCATGTTCCAGCCGGGCTGAGAACTTCACCTTCTTCAGCAGGACACAGCCAGGAAACAGCATGTCCATAAACTGACAATACGCTGCACCTATACACACACACACACACACACACACACACACACACACACACACACACACACACACACACACACACACACACACACACACACACACACACACACACACACACACACACACACACACACACACACACACACACACACACACACACACACACACACACACACACACACACACACACACACACACACACACACACACACACACACACACACACACACAACATAAACAAAGGACTAGGTTGTGATTAAATACTACAGTTGTATCAACATGAGGCATTTATAAGTTAGCACATATTGTTTATGAATATATGTAATGAAATATAATGAATTGTAATGATTGAGTGAGTGTGTTACCTGTAATATAATGAATTGTAATGATTGAGTGTGTATGTTACCTGAGCACAGTTGTTCTATCTTGGTGTAGGTGAGCTGTAGAGAGTCATTGACCCAGGCCAGCATGTCATGGCGACTCAGGTTCTCTACAGCCGAAGAGATGGAGAATACATTCACCGCCATCACCCTGCAACACACAACCTTTTATATTACGTCATTAGTCATGAATGTATAAGCCTAGTTAAAAACATGAAAATCATCTTATTTGAAATCTCACGTGCTGGATGCCACCCTGCTCTCCACGTGAAAAAAAGATTGCACATAATCTCATTACAACCACCTAAAGACACACACACACACACACACACACACACACACACACACACACACACACACACACACACACAAGGCTCTCAGGTGAGAAAGAGAAGATCAGTGATACCTGCAGTCTGTGTCAGTCTAAAGAGAGGTAGATCAGTGATACAGTGGGGGGGGGGAAGTATTTAGTCAGCCACCAATTGTGCACGTTCTCCCAATTAAAAAGATGAGAGGCCTGTAATTTTCATCATAGGTACACGTCAACTATGACAGACAAAATCCATTAAATCAAATTGTAGGATTTTTTATGAATTTATTTGCAAATTATGGTGGAAAATAAGTATTTGGTCACCTACAAACAAGCAAGATTTCTGGCACTCACAGACCTGTAACTTCTTCTTTAAGAGGCTCCTCTGTCCTCCACTCGTTACCTGTATTAATGGCACCTGTTTGAACTTGTTATCAGTATAAAAGACACCTGTCCACAACCTCAAACAGTCACACTCCAAACTCCACTATGGCCAAGACCAAAGAGCTGTCAAAGGACACCAGAAACAAAATTGTAGACCTGCACCAGGCTGGGAAGACTGAATCTGCAATAGGTAAGCAGCTTGGTTTGAAGAAATCAACTGTGGGAGCAATTATTAGGAAATGGAAGACATACAAGACCACTGATAATCTCCCTCGATCTGGGGCTCCACGCAAGATCTCACCCCGTGGGGTCAAAATGATCACAAGAACGGTGAGCAAAAATCCCAGAACCACACGGGGGGACCTAGTGAATGACCTGCAGAGAGCTGGGACCAAAGTAACAAAGCCTACCATCAGTAACACACTACGCCGCCAGGGACTCAAATCCTGCAGTGCCAGACGTGTCCCCCTGCTTAAGCCAGTACATGTCCAGGCCCGTCTGAAGATTGCATTTGGATGATCCAGAAGAGGATTGGGAGAATGTCATATGGTCAGATGAAACCAAAATATAACTTTTTGGTAAAAACTCAACTCGTCGTGTTTGGAGGACAAAGAATGCTGAGTTGCATCCAAAGAACACCATACCTACTGTGAAGCATGGGGGTGGAAACATCATGCTTTGGGGCTGTTTTTCTGCAAAGGGACCAGGACGACTGATCCGTGTAAAGGAAAGAATGAATGGGGCCATGTATCGTGAGATTTTGAGTGAAAACCTCCTTCCATCAGCAAGGGCATTGAAGATGAAACGTGGCTGGGTCTTTCAGCATGACAATGATCCCAAACACACCGCCCGGGCAACGAAGGAGTGGCTTCGTAAGAAGCATTTCAAGTTCCTGGAGTGGCCTAGCCAGTCTCCAGATCTCAACCCCATAGAAAATCTTTGGAGGGAGTTGAAAGTCTGTGTTGCCCAGCGACAGCTCCAAAACATCACTGCTCTAGAGGAGATCTGCATGGAGGAATGGGCCAAAATACCAGCAACAGTGTGTGAAAACCTTGTGAAGACTTACAGAAAACGTTTGACCTGTGTCATTGCCAACAAAGGGTATATAACAAAGTATTGAGAAACTTTTGTTATTGACCAAATACTTATTTTCCACCATAATTTGCAAAAAAATTCATTAAAAATCCTACAATGTGATTTTCTGGATTTTTTTTTTTGTTGATGTGTACCTATGATGAAAATTACAGGCCTCTCTCATCTTTTTAAGTGGGAGAACTTGCACAATTGGTGGCTGACTAAATACTTTTTCCACCCACTGTACCTCCAGTCTATGTGTCAGTCTAAAGAGAGGTAGATCAGTGATACCTCCAGGCAGAATATGAGGGTGGTGCGGACAGCCCATTACATCACTGGGACCGAGCTCCCTGCCATCCAGGACCTCTATATCAGGCGGTGTTATACTGACTCTACACACCCGCACACCCACTCACATACAATCATCACATACAGTGGGGAGAACAAGTATTTGATACACTGTCGATTTTGCAGGTTTTCCTACTTACAAAGCATGTAGAGATCTGTAATTTTTATCATAGGTACACTTCAACTGTGAGAGACGGAATCTAAAACAAAAATCCAGAAAATCACATTATGATTTTTAAGTAATTAATTTGCATTTTATTGCATGACATAAGTATTTGATCACCTACCAACCAGTAAGAATTCCGGCTCTCACAGACCTGTTAGATTTTCTTTAAGAAGCCCTCCTGTTCTCCACTCATTACCTGTATTAACTGCACTTGTTTGAACTCGTTACCTGTATAAAAGACACCTGTCCACAAACTCAAACAGACTCCAACCTCTCCACAATGGCCAAGACCAGAGAGCTGTGTAAGGACATCAGGGCTAAAATTGTAGACCTGCACAAGGCTGGGATGGGCTACAGGACAATAGGCAAGCAGCTTGGTGAGAAGGCAACAACTGTTGGCGCAATTATTAGATTAGATTATAAATTCAAGATGGTCAATCACCCTCGGTCTGGGGCTCCAAGCAAGATCTCACCCTGTGGGGCATCAATGATCATGAGGAAGGTGAGGGATCAGCCCAGAACTACACGGCAGGACCTGGTCAATGACCTGAAGAGAGCTGGGACCACAGTCTCAAAGAAAACCATTAGTAACACACTACGCCGTCATGGATTAAAATCCTGCAGCGCACGCAAGGTCCCTCTGCTCAAGCCAGCGCATGTCCAGGCCCATCTGAAGTTTGCCAATGACCATCTGGATGATCCAGAGGAGGAATGGGAGAAGGTCATGTGGTCTGATGAGACAAAAATAGAGCTTTTTGGTCTAAACTCCACTCGCCGTGTTTGGAGGAAGAAGAAGGATGAGTACAACCCCAAGAACACCATCCCAACCGTGAAGCATGGAGGTGGAAACATCATTCTTTGGGGATGCTTTTCTGCAAAGGAGACAGGACGACTGCACCGTATTGAGGGGAGGATGGATGGGGCCATGTATCGCGAGATCTTGGCCAACAACCTCCTTCCCTCAGTAAGAGCATTGAAGATGGGTCGTGGCTGGGTCTTCCAGCATGACAACTAAGGAGTGGCTCCGTAAGAAGCATCTCAAGGTCCTGGAGTGGCCTAGCCAGTCTCCAGACCTGAACCCAATAGAAAATCTTTGGCGGGAGCTGAAAGTCCGTATTGCCCAGCGACAGCCCCGAAACCTGAAGGATCTGGAGAAGGTCTGTATGGAGGAGTGGGCCAAAATCCCTGCTGCAGTGTGTGCAAACCTGGTCAAGACCTACAGGAAACGTATGATCTCTGTAATTGCAAACAAAGGTTTCTGTCCCAAATATTAAGTTCTGCTTTTCTGATGTATCAAATACTTATGTCATGCAATAAAATGCAAATTAATTACTTAAAAATCATACAATGTGATTTTCTGGATTTTTGTTTTAGATTCCGTCTCTCACAATTGAAGTGTACCTATGATAAAAATACAGACCTCTACATGCTTTGTAAGTAGGAAAACCTGCAAAATCGGCAGTGTATCAAATACTTGTTCTCCCCACTGTATGCTGCTGCTACTCTGTTTATCATATATCCTGATAACTAGTCACCTTACCCCTATACACTGCATTCGGAAAGTATTCAGACCCCTTCCTTTTTCCACATTTTGTAATGTTACAGCCTTAATCTAAAAGTGATTAAATTATTTGTTTTCATCATCAATCTACACACAATACCCCATAATGACAAAGTGAAAACAGGTTTTTAGCCATTTTTGCAATAAAAAACAGAAATACCATTTTTTACATAAGTATTCAGACCCTTTGCTATGAGACTCGAAATTGAGCTCAGGTGCATCCTGTTTCCATTGATCATCCTTGAGATATTTCTACAACTTGATTGGAGTCCACCTGTGGTAAATTCAATTGATTGGACATGATTTGGAAAGGCACACACCTGTCTATATAAGGTCCCACAGTTGACAGTGCATGTCAGAGAAAAGAACAAGCCATGAGGTCGAAGGAATTGTCCGTAGAGCTCCGAGACAGGATTGTGTCGAGGTACAGATCTGGGGAAGGGTACCAAAACATTTCTGCAGCATTGAAGGTCCCCAAGAACACAGTGGCCTCCATCATTCTTAAATGGAAGAAGTTTGGAACCACCAAGACTCTTCCTAGAGCTGGCCGCCCGGCCAAACTAAGCAATCGGGGGAGAAGGGCAATGGTCAGGGAGGTGACCAAGAACTCGATGGACACTCTGACAGTGCTCCAGAGTTCCTCTGTGGAGATGGGAGAACCTTCCAGAAGGACAACCAGCTCTGCAGCACTCCACCAATCAGGCCTTTATGGTAGAGTGGCCAGACGGAAGCCACTCCTCAGTAAAAGGCACATAACAGCCCACTTGGAGTTTGCCAAAAGGCAACTAAAGACTCTCAGACTATGAGAAACAAGATTCTCTGGTCTGATGAAACCAAGATTGAACTCTTGGGCCTGAATGCCAAGCGTCACATCAGGAGCATCATGGTGTGGGGATATTTTTTGGCGGCAGGGACTGGGAGACTAGGCAGGATCGAAGGAAAGATGACCGGAGCAAAGTACAGAGAGATCCTTGATGAAAACCTGCTCCACAGCGCTCAGGACCTCAGACTGGGCCGAAAGTTCACCTTCCAACAGGACAACGACCCTAAGCACACAGCCAAGACAACGTAGGAGTGGCTTCGGGACAAGTCTCTGAATGTCCTTGAGTGGCCCAGCCAGAGCCCGGACTTTAACCCGATCGAACATCTCTGGAGAGACCTGAAAATAGCTGTGCAGCAACACTCCCCATCCAACCTGACAGAGCTTGAGAGGATCCGCAGAGAAGAAAGGGAGAAACTCCCCAAATACAGGTGTGCCAAGCTTGTAGCATCATACCCAAGAAGACTCGAGGCTGTAATCGCTGCCAAAGGTGCTTCAACAAAGTACAGAGTAAAGGGTCTGAATACTTACGTAAATGTGATATTTCAGTTTTAAATGTTAATACATTTGCAAATATTACTAAAAACCTGTTTTTGCTTTGTCATTATGGGGTATTGTGTGTAGATTGAGGGGGGAAAAACAATTTAATCAATTTTAGAGTAAGGCTGTAACGTAACATTTTACATTTACATTTTAGTCATTTAGCAGACGCTCTTATCCAGAGCGACTTACAGTTAGTGAGTGCATAATTATTACATTTTTTTCTTACTGGCCCCCCGTGGGAATCGAACCCACAACCCTGTCGTTGCAAGCACCGTGCTCTACCAACTGAGCTACAGGAGACCTTGTAACAATGTGGAAAAAGTCAAGGGGTCTGAATACTTTCCGAATGCACTGTAGATTTGATCCCATCTCGGTGAACTAATCCATTGCGGAGGCCTAGACTAAAAGCCAATTTATGCTTAATCTGAAAATGTGGCCGGTGGCTCCATATGGAAGGTGTTACGCAATTGCAATTGCGGAGCCTCCAGAGGCATGCAGAGGCCAAATGGAGCTCTGTACCGCATCGCCATGCGCCTCCCAAATTTTCTAACAATGCGGAGGGCTTTGTATAGCTCCGCATTGACATGATTGGTTGACGGTAGGTGGG
Source organism: Coregonus ussuriensis (assembly GCA_031479575.1). Classification (NCBI taxonomy): domain Eukaryota; kingdom Metazoa; phylum Chordata; class Actinopteri; order Salmoniformes; family Salmonidae; genus Coregonus; species Coregonus ussuriensis. Next base: position 386,172 of record CM062505.1, on the reverse strand, counting down.
GGCGGTACATCCTGTATAAACACAAACTCACTTCCTTGACAACAGCTCTGCACTGCTCCGTGAAGAGCAGGAAGTATGAATGCCCTGACTTCTGCTGAGGCCGTGTCACCGTAAATACTGCATGGCCAATGCAGATGTCAGATTGAACATGCGCCCAGATGCACAACTCTCTCCAGAATGCGCTCTCTCCCGCAAATATGTGTACATTAATTGTTTCATAACTTCATTGTGTGAATTGTTTGCGTTTGATTGTCAGTGTATATCGATTCCCCATTACAAAAATCACCAGTCGTACATTTACCGTTAATTCCTATAATTTCTAATCTACCATGTTTGTTACTTTGGTTACAGTAATTTATTTTAATGCATTCAATAATATTATTAAAGTATTTTACTGTTCTCATTGTCAGAGTGGACACATAGTTTGCACAGTGCCTATGCTACAGTTGTGGAAACAAGTTTTGATTTATTTCATTCCATTTACGAGTTGTCAATTTAGTAATTGTCTTTGATTTGGAGAGCTCCTGTCAATGTTGAGTAAGGACGCGCACGCATAGAAGTAGTCCTAGAGGCTACCTGGCCTGAACGCTAATGTAGGCATAAATGTGCCCATTTGGGGATCTGATAGTATTTCTGATTGGCTTAACACACCACCACTAATGAGCTGTGGAGCTTCTCAAAGTAATGTTTTCTTCACCTCAAACAGCAAGTAAACAAAGTCTGTTTTTACATCCATTGAGAATTACAATAGTTCCTCAATGTATTTGAAAAATCTTTCCAGCTCTCTCCCTTTCGATAACCACTCAACGTCAAAGATAAAAATGTCATGCTCTGATCTCTGGAAACGTCATAAATAGGCCTACCGGATTACTTCTTACCAGTGCTTGACTTGGACTGAAATAGGTTCCGGTACTCATTTTGGGTTCTGGTACTGTTTATATTTAGGTGCAGGAGCCCCACAATACTTTTGAGCTAATATTCTATAAGAGGAACAGGAGCTCAAGCATTTGAGGTGCGGTACTCAGCTCCAGTAGTAGTAGTAGTAGTTTTTTTGTAGTAAACAAAAAAAAGTGTAAAACAAATCTAAATAAATTTTATATTTCAGATTCTTCAAATAGCCACCCTTTGCCTTGATGACAGCTTTGCACACTCTTGGCATTCTCTCAACCAGCTTCACCTGGAATGCTTTTCCAACAGTCTTGAAGGAGATCCCACATATGCTGAGCACTTGTTGGCTGCTTTTCCTTCACTCTGCCGTACCACTCATCCCAAACATCTCAATTGAATTGAGGTCGGGGGATTGAGGAGGCCAAGGGGTGGCGGTCTGTGTATATTTGTAAACAACAGCTGGTGCACAAAATCAAATACTAAGGAAGTCTCTAGGTTTTGCTCGCCTGATGTAGAGTATCGTATGATAAGCTGTAGACCACACTATTTACCAAGAGAGTTTATCTATATTTTTCATAGCTGTCTATTTACCACCAAACCAATGCTGGCATTAAGATTGCACTCAATGAGCTGTATAAGGCCATAAGTGAACAGGAAAACGCTCATCCAGAGGCAGCGCTCCTAGTGGCCGGGGACTTTAATGCAGGGAAACTTAAATCCGTTCTACCTAATTTCTACCAGCATGTTAAATGTGCAACCGGAGGGAAAAAAAAAACTCTAGACCACCTTTACTCCACACACAGAGACGCATACAAAGCTCTCCCTCGCCCTCCATTTGGCAAATCTGACCATAACTCTATCCTCCTGATTCCTGCTTATAAGCAAAAATTAAAGCAGGAAGCACCAGTGACTCGGTTAATAAAAAAGTGGTCAGATGACGCAGATGCTAAGATACAGGACTGTTTTGCTAGCACAGACTGGAACATGTTCCGGGATTCTTCAGATAGCATTGAGGAGTACACCACATCAGTCACTGGCTTCATCAATAAGTGCATCGATGATGTCGTCCCCACAGTGACCGTACGTACATACCCCAACCAGAAGCCATGGATTACAGGAAACATCCGCACTGAGCTAAAGGGTAGAGCTGCCGCTTTCAAGGAGCGGGACTCTAACCCGGACGCTTATAAGAAATCCCGCTATGCCCTCCGACGAACCATCAAACAGGCAAAGAGTCAATACAGGACTAAGATTGAATCGTACTACACCGGCTCTGACGCTCGTCGGATGTGGCAGGGCTTGAAAACTATTACAGACTACAAAGGGAAGCACAGCCGCGAGCTGCCCAGTGACACAAGACTTCCAAACGAGCTAAACCACTTCTATGCTCGCTTCGAGGCAAGCAACACTGAAGCATGCATGAGATCACCAGCTGTTCCGGATGACTATGTGATCACACTCTCCGTAGCCGATGTGAGTAAGACTTTTAAGCAGGTCAACATTCACAAGGCCGCAGGGCCAGACGGATTACCAGGACGTGTACTCCGAGCATGTGCTGACCAACTGGCAAGTGTCTTCACTGACATTTTCAACATGTCCCTGACTGAGTCTGTAATACCAACATGTTTCAAGCAGACCACCATAGTCCCCGTGCCCAAGGACACTAAGATAACCTGCCTAAATGACTACCGACCCGTAGCACTGACGTCTGTAGCCATGAAGTGCTTTGAAAGGCTGGTTATGGCTCACATCAACACCATTATCCCAGAAACCCTACACCAACTCCAATTTGCATACCGCCACAACAGATCCACAGATGATGCAATCTCTATTGCACTCCACACTGCCCTTTCCCACCTGGACAAGAGGAACACCTACGTGAGAATGCTATTCATTGACTACAGCTCAGCATTCAACACCATAGTGCCCTCAAAGCTCATCACTAAGCTAAGGATCCTGGGACTAAACACCTCCCTCTGCAACTGGATCCTGGACTTCCTGACGGGCCGTCCCCAGGTAAGGGTAGGTAACAACACATCTGCAACACTGATCCTCAACACGGGGGCCCCTCAGGGGTGCTTGCTCAGTCCCCTCCTGTACTCCCTGTTCACCCATGACTGCATGGCCAGCCACGACTCCAACACCATCATTAAGTTTGCCGACGACACAACAGCAGTAGGCCTGATCACCGACAACAATGAGACAGCCTATAGGGAGGAGGTCAGAGACCTGGCCGTGTGGTGCCAGGATAACAATCTCTCCCTCAACGTGACCAAGACAAAGGAGATGATTGTGGACTACAGGAAAAAAAATAGGACTGAGCACGCCCCCATTCTCATCGACAGGGCTGTAGTGGAACAGGTTGAGAGCTTCAAGTTCCTTGGTGTCCACATCACCAACGAACTATCATGGTCCAAACACACCAAGACAGTCGTGAAGAGGGCACGACAAAGCCTATTCCCCCTCAGGAGACTGAAAAGATTTGGCATGGGTCCTCAGATCCTCAAGACATTCTACAGCTGCACCATCGAGAGCATCCTGACTAGTTGCATCACCGCCTGGTATGGCAACTGCTTGGCCTCCGACCGCAAGGCACTACAGAGGGTAGTGCGTACGGCCCAGTACATCACTGGGGCCAAGCTTCCTGCCATCCAGGACCTCTATACCAGGCAGTGTCAGAGGAAGGCCCTCAAAATTGTCAAAGACTACAGCCACCCTAGTCATAGAATGTTCTCTCTGCTACCGCACGGCAAGCAGTACCGGAGTGCCAAGTCTAGGTCCAAAAAACTTCTCAACAGCTTCTACCCCCAAGCCATAAGACTCCTGAACAGCTAATCATGGCTACCCAGACTATTTGCACTGCCCCTCCACCCCCACCCCATCTTTTTACGCTGCTGCTACTCTGTTAATTATTTATGCATAGTCACTTTAACTCTAAAACATGTACATATTACCTCAACTACCTCAACTAGCCGGTGCCCCCGCACACTGACTCTGCACCGGTACCCCCTTGTATATATAGCCTCCCTACTGTTATTTTATTTTACTTCTGCTCTTTTTTTCTCAACACTTTTTTGTTGTTGTTTTATTTTACTTTATTTATTAAAAATAAATGCACTGTTGGTTAAGGGCTGTAAGTAAGCATTTCACTGTAATGTCTGCACCTGTTGTATTCGGTGCATGTGGCCAATACAATTTGATTTGATTTGATTTGTTGGGTCATTGTCCTGTTGAAAACAAATGATAGTCCCACTAAGCCCAAACCAGATGGGATGGCGTATCGCTGCAGAATGCTGTGGTAGCCATGCTGGTTAAGTGTGCATTGAATTCTAAATAAATCACAGACAGTTTCACCAGCAAAGCACCCCCACACCATAACACCTCCTCCTCCATGCTTTACGGTGGGAAATACACATGCGGAGATCATCCGGTCACCCACACCGCGTCTCACATAGACACAGCGGTTTGAACCAAAAATCTCAAAGACCAAAGGACACATTTCCACCGGTCTAATGTCCATTGCTCCTGTTTCTTGGCCCTATTGGTGTCCTTTAGAAGTGGTTTCTTTGCAGCAATTTGACCACTGATTCACACAGTCTCCTCCTCCTCCTCTGAACAATTGATGTTGAGATGTGTCTGTTTTTATTTTTTCTATTTTATTTAGCTTTATTAATACAGGTTTTTCTCATTGAGATAAAATCTATTTTTCAAGAGAGACCTGGTCCAACAGCAGCAGGGGGAACAAAGTTTCAGACAAAACTACTTACACTAACACAACATTGAACATAACTATAGACACATACAGTACAACAATTACATATTACGTAAAGAAACACGAATGTCATAACTAAAAAACAACTGTCCTACAGACAATTACACGCTATCTTCTGTATACCCCCCCACCTTGTCACAACACAACTGATTGGCTCAAACGCATTAAAGAAAGAAATTCCACAAATTAACTTTTAAGAAGGCACACCTGTTAATTGAAATGCATTCCAGGCGACTACCTCATGAAGCTGGTTGAGAGAATGCCAAGAGTGTGCAAAGCTGTCATCAAGGCAAAGGGTGGCTATTTGAAGAATCTCAAATATAACATATATTTAGATTTGTTTAACACTTTTTTGGTTACTACATGATTCCATACAGTGAGGGAAAAAAGTATTTAATCCCCTGCTGATTTTGTACGTTTGCCCACTGACAAAGACATGATCAGTCTATAATTTTAATGGTAGGTTTATTTGAACAGTGAGAGACATTCTAATGAGGGAAATAAGTATTTGACCCCTCTGCAAAACATGACTTAGTACTTGGTGGCAAAACCCTTGTTGGCAATCACAGAGGTCAGACGTTTCTTGTAGTTGGCCACCAGGTTTGCACACATCTCAGGAGGGATTTTGTCCCACTCCTCTTTGCAGATCTTCTCCAGGTTTCGAGGCTGACGTTTGGCAACTCGAACCTTCAGCTCCCTCCACAGATTTTCTATGGGATTAAGGTCTGGAGACTGGCTAGGCCACTCCAGGACTTTAATGTGCTTCTTCTTGAGCCACTCCTTTGTTGCCTTGGCCGTGTGTTTTGGGTCATTGTCATGCTGGAATACCCATCCACGACCCATTTTCAATGCCCTGGCTGAGGGAAGGAGGTTCTCACCCAAGATTTGACGGTACATGGCCCCGTCCATCGTCCCTTTGATGCGGTGAAGTTGTCCTGTCCCCTTAGCAGAAAAACACCCCCAAAGCATAATGTTTCCACCTCCATGTTTGACAGTGGGGATGGTGTTCTTGTGGTCATAGGCAGCATTCCTCCTCCTCCAAACACGCCGAGTTGAGTTGATGCCAAAGAGCTCGATTTTGGTCTCATCTGACCATAACACTTTCACCCAGTTCTCCTCTGAATCATTCAGATGTTCATTGGCAAACTTCAGACGGCCCAGTATATGTGCTTTCTTGAGCAGGGGGACCTTGCGGGCGCTGCAGGATTTCAGTCCTTCACGGCGTAGTGTGTTACCAATTGTTTTCTTGGTGACTATGGTCCCAGCTGTCTTGAGATCATTGACAAGATCCTCCAGTGTAGTTCTGGGCTGATTCCTCACCGTTCTCATGATCATTGCAACTCCACGAGGTGAGATCTTGCATGGAGCCCCAGGCCGAGGGAGATTGACAGTTATTTTGTGTTTCTTCCATTTGCGAATAATCGCAACAACTGTTGTCACCTTCTCACCAAGTTGCTTGGCGATGGTCTTGTAGCCCATTCCAGCCTTGTGTAGGTCTACTATACTCCTGAGTGGCGCAGTGTCTAAGGCACTGCATCGCAGTGCTAGCTGTGCCACTAGAGATCCTGGTTCGAGTCCAGGCTCTGTCGCAGCCGGCCGCGACCGGGAGATCCGTGGGCGGCGCACAATTGGTCCAGCGTCGTCCAAGGTAGGGGAGGGTTTGGCCGGCAGGGATGTGGGTTTGTTTCCCACGGGGGGCCAGTATGAAAAAATAACAAAAAACTAAAACAAACAAAAAAACATGTATGCATTCACTAACTGTAAGTCACTCTGGATAAGAGCGTCTGCTAAATGACTAAAATCTAAAATTGTCTACAATCTTGTCCCTGACATCCTTGGAGAGCTCTTTGGTCTTGGCCATGGTGGAGAGTTTGGAATCTGATTGATTGATTGCTTCTGTGGACAGGTGTCTTTTATACAGGTAACAAGCTGAGATTAGGAGCATTCCCTTTAAGAGTGTGCTCCTAATCTCAGCTCGTTACCTGTATAAAAGACACCTGGGAGCCAGAAATCTTTCTGATTGAGAGGGGGTCAAATACTTATTTCCCTCATTAAAATGCAAATGAATTCATAACATTTTTGATCATCACTGTGGGTGGGAAGGGGTGGGATGTTTGTGAGACTCACAGAGTTGGTAGGGTTTCAGACCTGTCAATTAATTATTGGGGGAGGGATTTTCAGGATAGTGAGTTGATTAGTGATCTAGTCATTAAAACACTTTTTATATAATTTATTGTGGCAAAACCTAAGAAATACAGGTGTGTTCTGTTCATAAATATGCATTCTCCCTGTTAAGAAACAGTGTAGAATTGCAGGATATATACTTTTTTTTTGTATCTCAATTGGTAGAGCATGGCGCTTGTAACGCCAGGGTAGTGGGTTCGATCCCCGGGACCACCCATATGTAAAAATGTATGCACGCATGACTGTAAGTCGCTTTGGATAAAAGCGTCTGCTAAATGTCATATTATTATTATATATTAAGCTAACATTTCAGGCGCCCATGGTGATAGTGGGTGTCACTTCTAAATGCTGACCGATCAGAAGCGCCTAGGCCGCCTAATATATAGGCATGTCACTGATGACAGACCGCTACTGCGTGCTTGTTGTTGACGGGGGAAAAGTTTGTTTCGCTAGTACGACACTCTAGCTATGTGAAAACTATCAGTTAACTACTTGATAATAACATCGTAACGTCTATATTGATAAAGGACTTGTTCATCATCCTAGGACAACAGTCAAACACAATCGAGTTACAACGATAATAATGTGACTTGCTAGTCAGTGGCTATTTTAGCACACATGTGAGTTGCTGCGTAGGGCTTGAATTAAGCTGCGACAGGCTTGCTGCTGAGCCAATGGATGAGCTGAGCTAACTGAGCTAGCTAAACTGCTAGCTAAACTGCTAGCCTACAGTACGTAGTTGCTATCCTAGCGATACAGCTAACGTTAGCTAAACATAACTGTCGAGCCCGGACTGGCCAGCCGGTCCAGCACAATTCAACTGTACTGTTATTTTTCTGATGCAGTTTTCAGCCAACCCCTTGGAGGCCTCCAGTAATATCACTCACTCACTCACTCACTCACAATATCACTCACTCAGTCAGTCAGTCAGTCACTGAGCCGCACTGAATGGGACTCGACTGCAGTGGCATTCGGAATGTCTACCCGGCTAGCTAACTATTAAAACTAAACTAGTTGTCATAAAGTCCGCTTTTAAATAGTATACATCGTAGTGATAATAGTTAGTGTCAGTTACTCACGCTCTAGGTTTGAATAATCTTTCTGATCCCGTGTTGTCCCAAGCCTGTCCGGTCGATGCTGCTGCGTTGCTACAGCCAGTTCGTAACGGCTTGCTGCTGCCCCTGCCAACCAGCCCCAGCTCAGCCGTCCGCCCCAGCGCGTCCCCCAGCCGTCACAGTGGCAGCTTTTCAACTGCGTCACTACGCAACTGCATCACCTCCTGGGTGCCATGATGGATCTACATCACCTGGCTCGCTTGAGGTTTGGCTGGCTGGCTGTCAATGTACGTATAATATCAGTCACTTTATTTTCGCCCTTTCAGATAGAACATGGTGACACATTTTTTTTTAAATGTAAATGGGGTTTATTCTGCAGAATACATTAAGGGGATAGAGCATAAACACTCCCCAGGCAGTGAGATGTTAATGGGGAAATCAGCAGTTGAAACGTTAACACCGCGGCCTCTGCCTCTGTTTTGGTAAAATGCTGAGTGATGGGCACCGTGTAGCTCAGTTGGTAGAGCATGGCGCTTGCAACGCCAAGGTTGTGGGTTCGTTTCCCACTGGTGGCCAGTATGAAAATGTATGCACTCACTAACTGTAAGTCGCTCTGGATAAGAGTATCTGCTAAATGACTAAAATGTCAAATGGGCCTGGAGAAATGTAACCACTCGCAAATTCCTAGACAGAGCTATGGATACAAGGACTAACCATCCATGATATCAACATGATAGTTTGAACCATGTTTTGAGGCTAAATAGTGTTTGTTTACATTTACAATGTTTACATTTTAGTCATTTTAGCAGACATTTTACAAACATTGGAGTAAAACAAGCTTATATTTTGGGTTCTGATGGGGTACGACAGTTGAACTAAGCTCATGAGGCATTTATAACTTATATTCTTCAAGTAAAACAAGTATGTAGCAACATAAGATTGCCCCTTTAAAGGTTAAATGATGTGGAATCATTAGTGTACAAGTAGGAGAGGTTAAAGGTTAAATGATGTGGAATCAGTATGAAAAATGTATGCACTCACTAAAACTGTAAGTCGCTCTGGATAAGAGCATCTACTAAATGACTAAAATGTAAAATAATGAATCATTATTGTATAAGTAGGAGAGGTGAGAGGTTAAATGATGTGGAATCATTAGTGTATAAGTAGGAGAGGTGAGAGGTTAAATGATGTGGAATCATTAGTGTATAAGTAGGAGAGGTGAGAGGTTAAATGATGTGGAATCATTAGTGTATAAGTAGGAGAGGTGAGAGGTTAAATGATGTGGAATCATTAGTGTATAAGTAGGAGAGGTTAAATTATGTGGAATTCGTTGTGAATGTGAGACAGCTGTGTAGCTCAATCTACCTGCTTCACCTGGTCAAACTAGCCCCGCCCCCCATCTCCTATTGGCTACAGAGGAGGGATCCCTGACCTGTGACCTCTGTTTTCCAGTGTGTCCAGGTAAATGCTGATAAACCTTGTTGTACAGTAAAGAACAGTCTTCAATTCTCTTACAGTATTTCACAGTCCTTGGGGGGTCTCAGGCCGCTTTGACTCCAACTCTGGGAGAAATCGTGAAAACGTCTCTACCGGGTCAGATGACACCCTATGCTCTTCCTCGTAGCCTTGGAAGCTGTAGCTGTGACGGCCAATACAGGAACAGGAACTGGAAGGAGTGACCGCAGCGCCCCAACCATTCCACACCACTTCCAAAAAGCAGCCTCCTTCCCCTTTATAGGAAATGGGATAAAAACAAGAACATTAGTTGTCATAATAAAGGACTAAATAATACTGGTTCAATGACAACATTGTTATGTTGAAGGTAGCACATGGCCTTTGTGTTAATTTACAATTTAAAGGATTTTAAGAGAAGGTCCAACATTGATATATACTAAAATGCACAGAAACACAACTGATGAAAGAATTAGCAGGTTTCACGCATCAGACAGCCATTTTACAAGTCAGATAATACCAGGGCATGTCAAATCATATAAGGGTCATTGACATGTACACACACACACACCAGTGGCGGTTGGAGACGATTAAGATTAGGAAGGATGCTGATTTTTTGATGCGCATGGCCTTATTTCTATTACAGCATGTTGGATGACTCCTTCATATTCCATCCACCCAGCTCAATGGAACATTGCTAGGTTTAGGCTACTACATAATCCTAACATGTTCCCTGTACCCATCATGAAGTTGCTACAAACTAGCCTATGAATGAACGTTTACAACGTAGGTGCACAGGTCGAGAGAAAAATGTGTCAAGGCAGTGACACATTCAATACCGCCTTGCACTCTTGCCTGCATCTAGCTGATCTAGGGTGTAATAATTAGTCCAAACAGTTGCAAATTAGAATTTGTATTGGACAAATTCAGGTATGTTTATCCCCATTTCGTTCCATTTGCTTCCGTTTAAGAAACGTTTTTCAACAGAATCTGCGGAAATAATACATCCCTGATCACCCGCAAACAGAGTTCACTTTCATAGCAGCCACATACAAACAGCATGATCACAGCAGCCACATACCAACAGCATGATCACAGCAGCCACATACCAACAGCATGATCACAGCAGCCACATACCAACAGCATGATCACAGCAGCCACATACCAACAGCATGATCACAGCAGCCACATACCAACAGCATGATCATAGCAGCCACATACCAACAGCATGATCACAGCAGCCACATACCAACAGCATGATCACAGCAGCCACATACCAACAGCATGATCACTTTGCTCGTTGTAGAATTCCTTCTGGCATCTACCTGCTCTCCTCCTCTCACCTTTTCCCTTCGCTTGTGGACTTCAGTGCACAACACATCAGCTGTCTGTGACCAGGGAAAAAAACCTTTCCAAGCCAAACCTTCATATCATGGCCGCTAACCGCTACACAGCCATCACTGTCACGACATAGTCAACATAGCTACTAGAACTAACATGTTAGTAAACCCGCTACAATCGTACAGTGAACAGCAAGCAGTTTAGCAGTTACACTGGTGGGACCCGGTGGCAATAAATTAATAAAACCAAAAGCTACCTTGACTTGGAAGAGTTCCAGTGCTGGATAGCCATAGACAGCTAGCTAACATAGCATCCCTCTCTGTTTGAGCCGGGTGGTTGAGTAGGCTAAACTAGCTAGCTGCATTCGCTAGCTAACTGAAAGGGGAAAAAAATAAAACAAAATATAGCTAGCTCTCTCTATCTCTTGCTTCTCCTTCATTTTTGAGGAAATTAATTTGTTCAAAACTGTTCAACTATTGTCTTTCTCTCTCTTTGAGTCAACTACTCACCACATTTTATACACTGCAGTGCTAGCTAGCTGTAGCTTATGCTTTCAGTCCTAGATTCACTCTCTGAAGCATTGATTGGGTGGACCACGTCAGTTCTTCTTCTTATTCGGTGGAGTTTAACTGCGGTTGGCGTCCAATATGCTGCATTACAGACACCAACTGAACTATAGTATAAATCCATTACACTGAACTACACTGAACTATAGTATAAATCCATTACACTGAACTACACTGAACTATAGTATAAATCCATTACACTGAACTACACTGAACTATAGTATAAATCCATTACACTGAACTACACTGAACTATAGTATAAATCCATTACACTGAACTACACTGAACTATAGTATAAATCCATTACACTGAACTACACTGAACTATAGTATAAATCCATTACACTGAACTACACTGAACTATAGTATAAATCCATTACACTGAACTACACTGAACTATAGTATAAATCCATTACACTGAACTACACTGAACTATAGTATAAATCCATTACACTGAACTACACTGAACTATAGTATAAATCCATTACACTGAACTACACTGAACTATAGTATAAATCCATTACACTTTGTGATACAAAATGGGAAAAGGGGAAACTGGAAAAATTTAATAAAAAACCCATCACCTCATTCCACTACTTTAACCCTATCTGATCCTCCAGGCTAATGACCTGGGAGGACGCGACACCACCACTCAACACACCCTGTAACACTTCTGAAGTCAAATCAAGTACCCCCAAGTACTTCTCTGCAGCTGCCTCCACAACATCTATGTTCTGTGACTTACGTTCCATCTCTGCGGTACAGTTGATACCCATTGCTATGAACGCTAAGAAGCCAACCTTACTGAAGCATATATCACTCATTGGCCGATCCCTCTGTTCTGGCACAGATCTACTATTCACAGGGATCCTCTCAGAATCCTCACCCTTGATCCACCCTCTACTTTCTTCACTGCCTAAGCATACAACATCTTCTGCACTACTCTGACCCTGGCCACCTCAACCTGCCTCTCTCACACCCTGAACTTGGCCACCCTCAACCTGCCTCTCTCTCACCCTGAACCTGGCCACCTCAACCTGCCTCTCTCACACCGGACACCTCCGATCCCCAGCAACCTGGGCACCCCTGCAGTTGACACACACAACTTTCTCCACTGAAACTACACATTCCTCTGTGCTTCTGCACACTTCCCACATCTTGGAATCTCCCGCCTACACACTGCTGCTACTGTACATGCCCATAAACATGACACCTACAACACCGCAGTGGATTGGGCACAAAAGCTCTAACAGCATAACTCATATATCCTAACATTACTTTGTCAAAGCTCAAAAGAACAGACTGCGTCTCCTCTGTTTCACCACGCTCCCCACTGGATCTGAGTCGCAGCGTCTCCTCTGTTTCACCACGCTCCCCACTGGATCTGAGTCGCAGCGCCACCTCTGTTTCACCACGCTCCCCACTGGATCTGAGTCGCAGCGTCACCTCTGTTTCACCACGCTCCCCACTGGATCTGAGTCGCAGCGCCACCTCTGTTTCACCACGCTCCCCACTGGATCTGAGTCGCAGCGCCACCTCTGTTTCACCACGCTCCCCACTGGATCTGAGTCGCAGCGTCACCTCTGTTTCACCACGCTCCCCACTGGATCTGAGTCACAGCGCCACCTCTGTTTCACCACGCTCCCCACTGGATCTGAGTCGCAGCGTCACCTCTGTTTCACCACGCTCCCCACTGGATCTGAGTCGCAGCGTCACCTCTGTTTCACCACGCTCCCCACTGGATCTGAGTCGCAGCGTCACCTCTGTTTCACCACGCTCCCCACTGGATCTGAGTCGCAGCAAACGGCAGGCATCACAAACACCAGGAATCTTCAACTTCTATTGCTCCACCTCCACACTTAACGCTACCCCAGAAATCACTCCATTCAATGGTGCCCTGTATCTAAGCGCAAAGCAAGACACAGGTCTTTCCCCAAGTTGCATGACACGGAGCGCCTGCTGCCTCTGATCTGAAGAAACGCAAACATCACCAGTCCACTTCGGGTTACCTTCACCGCCTCAACAGCACCCACCATCTTTTCCACCCAACCTGAAACCACCCATGGATCAGCCAAAAGGCCTGGTTCCACCCTCTTCAGAAATCCCACTGGACCAAACGTGTCTTTATCATAACCATGTCCAACAATGCAAGGCTTGGCCTCTGAGCTCCTCACAACACTTTCTACCCCTCACATTTCACCTCCAGAACTGGACCTGGCGTCCGGCTCACTCTGTTTGAACTTGACACCAATCTTCCTCGACATACCCTCTCCCTTGTTATTGCTAGCTTCAACAGATTCAAACCCATCCTCAGCCTCCCTCAGTCTTTTCAACCTCCTCACTCTTTCTCTCCAATACTCCTCACTTAACCAATTACCCGACGACTCCTGAAAATATTAAACTTTTCCAAGCCGAAATCTATTTTTAGCCTCCTCGAGAGACATGCTAAGCCCTGTACTCCCTCCACTTCAAACTCGAGCCATCCAACATGTCAGTTCATCCTGCAAGAGCTCTGATAAGCTGGAGGACGTCCTCCGGAAGTTGTCATAATTACTATGGAAGGGGGTGAGAACCATGAGCCTCCTAGGTTTTGTATTGAAGCCAATGTACCCAGAGGAGAACTAGCTAGCTGTCCTCTGGCTACACCATGGTGCTACCCTACAGAGTGCTGTTGAGGCTACTGTAGACCTTCATTGCAAAACAGTGTGTTTTAATCAATTATTTGGTGACGTGAATATATTTCGTATAGTTTTATCTAAAAAGTAATACATTTTTTAAAAATGTTTCACTATTTTTATTTTTATTAAATTCACTGAGGAGGATGGTCCTCCCCTTCCTCCTCTGAGGAGCCTCCACTGACATTCACATATGGCAATAAAAACACATGGCATGCCCCCCCCCCCCCCCCCGATATCTCTCAGACAGTTTTAGTCAACTTAGCCAAAAATATGCTTAGAACACATTGTAGTTCCACACCAATAACTCACCATTGAACCATGTTGTGGACCTTATCAACATCCATTCCAATGAGACGCTCGCGGAACAATGATGTTTGAAGTAGGCATCGCCATTTCTCTGAGCCAACAAAAGTTTCAGGAGTTCCGAAGACAATCGTGTATTCACCCTTGGCAGTTCTCATCCTCCATCTCACTTTGACCCGGTATGCGGCGGTGATTCCTTGAGAGTTCAGAACACGAACCTGATCCTCGATTATTGACATCAGAGGAGAAACTACTGTTACCATCGATTTCTCCACAACACATAACGTTGTTCATAGCCTGTAGATAGACACGCCATAACGTCTCTTTTCTTTAGTACAGTGTTCAAGCAGAAGAGTTGTAAAGCCTTCATCAACGTTGATGTTGTGTATAGAGCACACTACTAGCAAAACAGAATTTAAATGTTTCCCCTTATTGTCTTCATTTTCTACAATGTTGCAAACTACCTCGACAAAATGTGTCCTACCCGGTCGGAAAACAGTGATGAACATAACACGTACCACCCCCTTCAACGGGCGTGTGGGGAAGGCTTCTTGAAATGTAACATCTATTCAAAATCTTGCTGCTGGGAGCCAGCGGACCATTCAAACCATTTTTGCAATGCATAATTCTCCAGACCGCCAAGGGAGGTGTGACAATGACATGATTTTAGAGGTATGGCAAAGCAAGACTATACAGACCGAACCCACACCCCTAACAGTAAGGCTGCCTTCAGACAGTAGAGACCACTGATTCTGAAAGAACACACACCCTGACCCCCACCCCACCACCATCCTTTGGCGTCCCTCTCCTGAGAGCTGATTGGTCAAGAGAGGAGAGGGGAGGAGTTAACAGGCTGCTGTAAGGAGCAGACCAGACAGATTTATTAGAGAGAGAGAGAGAGAGAGCGAGAGACAGAGAGAGAGAGAGAGAGAGAGAGAGACAGAGAGAGAGAGAGAGAGAGGGAGAGAGAGAGAGAGAGAGAGAGAGAGAGAGAGAGAGACAGAGAGACAGAGAGAGAGAGAGAGAGAGAGAGAGACAGAGAGAGAGAGAGAGAGAGAGACAGAGAGAGAGAGAGAGAGAGAGAGAGAGAGAGAGAGAGACAGAGAGAGAGAGAGAGAGAGAGACAGAGAGAGAGAGAGAGAGAGACAGAGACAGAGAGAGACAGAGAAGTAGGAAGAGGGAGAGAGAGAGAGAGAGAGAGAGAGAGAGAGAAAGGGAGGGAGTGTCACGACTTCCGCCGAAGTTGGTGCCTCTCCTTGTGCGGGCGGCGTTCGGCGGTCATCGTCACCAGCTTTCTAGCTGCCACGATCTGCGTTTCTGTTTTCCATTTGTTTTGTCTTGTTTGTACACACCTGGTTCCCATCACGTTATGATTATTTCCCTATTTAACCCTCTGCTTCCCTCGTGGTGTTGTGTGTGTTTGTTCGTTGTATTGTGTCATACGCTTTTGTGAGCGGTGTGTTTTCCCTGCGTGGAAATTAGTGTTTGTTTTTTCCAAGTAAAGTACGTTGTGTACTCAGTTCTGTGTCCTGCGCCTGACTCCGTCCTACAGCTGCACATTTGACACCTGACAGAAACACGCACCTAATATGGAGTCAGCAGGTGCAGCCAGTCCTCCGGTACCCGTGGAGGAGCGCGTCCAGCACCACGCGACGATGCTCCAGAATCTGGGCACTGCGATGGATCGCGTGTTGCAGACCATGGAGCGATGGGCGAGAGGGGTTTTCCCACAACCCCAGCAACTTCAGGTCCACCCCTCCGTCTCCTGGACCCAGTGGGATTCCACCCCTCCGTCACCTGGACCCAGTGGGATTCCACCCCTCCGTCTCCTGGACCCAGTGGGATTCCACCCCTCCGTCACCTGGACCCAGTGGGATTCCACCCCTCCGTCACCTGGACCCAGTGGGATTCCACCCCTCCGTCACCTGGACCCAGTGGGATTCCACCCCTCCGTCACCTGGACCCAGTGGGATTCCACCCCTCCGTCACCTGGACCCAGTGGGATTCCACCCCTCCGTCACCTGGACCCAGTGGGATTCCACCCCTCCGTCACCTGGACCCAGTGGGATTCCACCCCTCCGTCTCCTGGACCCAGTGGGATTCCACCCCTCCGTCACCTGGACCCAGTGGGATTCCACCCCTCCGTCTCCTGGACCCAGTGGGATTCCACCCCTCCGTCTCCTGGACCCAGTGGGATTCGGCTCTCGCTCCCGAAGGCCTATGATGGGACGGCTGCCGGGTGCCAGGGGTTCCTGCCCCAGGTGGAGCTCTACCTGGCGACCGTCCACCCGGCTCCCTCGGCGACCGTCCACCCGGCTCCCTCGGCGACCGTCCACCCGGCTCCCTCGGCGACCGTCCACCTGGCTCCCTCAGGATACAAGAGAGTGTCCGCCCTCATATCCTGTTTGTCTGGGAGAGCGTTTGAGTGGGACAACGCCGAATGGGGAGGAATAGACGCAGCGTTGGTTCGCTAGGAGGATTTCACCCGCCGCTTCCGGGCGGTTTTCGATCATCCATCCACTGGAGGGGAGAGCGGCGGGAGAACGCTTGTTCCACCTCAGACAGGGGAAGAGGAGCGCACAGGACTTCGCACTGGACTTCCGGACCTTGGCGGCCAGCGCGGGATGGAATGAGAGGGCCCTGATCGACCATTACCGGTGTAATCTACGTGAGGACGTTCGTCGGGAGCTGGCATGCAGGGACACCACCCTTACCCTCGACCAGCTGGTGGATCTATCTTTACGGCCTGTCGGCCACCTGCGGACGTCCGGATCAGGGTCCGTCCCTTCCATGCCCCAGCACCTCCGACACTACCCCTATGGAGCTCGAAGGTGCTGCTCCTAGGGTGACCGGAGGGGGGGGTCGGTTCCTGCACCAAGTGTGGCCGCAAAGGGCACACTGCTGGTCAGTGCTGGGGAGGTTCCCCAGGGAGTCGAGGCAGCAGGCAGGGCACTGGTGGATCATCCCAGGTGAGTAGGCACCTGACTTACCCAGAGCTCCCTGTTGCGCACATGTATGTTTGTATAGAATTTCCTGAGTTTTCCCCGCATTCCCAGCATAAGGCGCTAGTCGATTCAGGCACAGCTGGGAACTTTATTGACAGTTCATTTGCACGTAGATTAGGGATCCCTATTGTTCTTGTTGATGTGCCCTTCCCTGTACATGCCTTAGATAGTCACCCTTTAGGGTTGGGCCTGATTAGGGAGGTCACAGCTCCATTCTGGATGAAAACGCAGGAGGGTCATGAGGAGAGAATTAGTCTCTTCCTGATTGATTCTCCTGCGTTTCCTGTGGTGTTGGGGCTTCCCTGGTTGGCCTCTCAGTGCTCAGGGAGGTGTGTAGGTGTTTCCATAGGTGCAACTACGGTGGAGAGTCCAAACCAGGTCTCCACTACGCACATTCCCCCCGAATATGCCGATTTGGCTCTCGCCTTCTGTAAAAAGAAGGCGACTCAACTACCACCCCATTGACAGACGCAAACTGGCTGAGTCAATTCAGTGGCTAGCTTTGCACTTGGCTAGCTAACAGTAGCTGCTAGGGGTAAGTCATAACCTACACTTGTGTTTTATTTTTACATATTGGTAGCTAGAGACGTTCAAGGAATTCGGGACATGGGTGACTAGTTAACGTTAGTTTTGCTCTCTCTGTGTGTTCGTGCCGTGAAAGGAGGGGTTTCTTCTTTGTCTGAAAGCAATGGCTAGCTAGTATGCTAACTATTCTAGCTAACTAACTGGCTGAATAAGTTGACGACGGACTCGCTCAAGCTGTCGGGACTAACACAAAACGTTAGACACGGACACGAACGATCTGCTTGGCGTGTTGACACACTAGTGGTTTGTTGTGGCCGAGTATTGGTGCTAAACCGTGTTGTTGGAGTCCGGCATGCTAGCTGGCTGTGGCGTCTTATGACTAGGTGCCCTGGAGGATTTTCACGGAAGAATACTGTACCTAGTTAGCTAGCTGAATAAACGAAGTTAGTCTATTCCTAGAAAACATTGAACCGCTGTAGTTTACAACAATTATAGTTTCTGAGGTGGAAGTTGGGAGAGTTAATTTGGGTGTTGTGGTGAGGGAGGCCCCGCTCTCTCCTTTCCCAGATGTTTAGTTCATTTCATTCCGATCTCCTTTGCATTATTGTAGCCATTTTCTGCAGCCTTTCAACTATGCCTCTGCCTATCCCTGTTCTCTCCTCTCCGCACAGGCTATACAAACGCCTCACACCGCGTGGCTGCTGCCTCTCTAACCTGGTGGTCCCTGCACGCACCACCCACGTTGAGTTCCAGGTCTCAGGCAGCCTCTGGAACTGCCGTTCTGCTGCCAACAAGGCAGAGTTCATCTCAGCCTATGCTACCCTCCAGTCCCTCGACTTCTTGGCGCTGACGGAAACATGGATTACCACTGAAAACACTGCTACTCCTACTGCTCTCTCCTCGTCTGACCATGTGTTCTCGCATACCCCGAGAGCATCTGGTCAGCGGGGTGGTGGCACAGGAATCCTCATCTCTCCCAAATGGACATTCTCTATTTTTCCCCTGACCCATCTATCTCCTCATTTTAATTCCATGCTGTCACAGTCACTAGCCCATTTAAGCTTAATATCCTTGTCATCTATCGCCCTCCAGGTTCCCTTGGAGAGTTCATCAATGAGCTTGACGCCTTGATAAGTTCCTTTCCTGAGGATGGCTCACCCCTCACAGCTCTGGGGGACTTCAACCTCCCTACGTCTACCTTTGACTCATTTCTCTCTGCCTCCTTCTTTCCACTCCTCTCCTCTTTTGACCTCACCCTCTCACCATCCCCCCCAAGGCAGGCAATACGCTTGAACTCATCTTTACTAGATGCTGTTCTTCTACTAATCTCACTGCAACTCCCCTCCATGTCTCCGACCACTACTTTGTATCCTTTTCTCTCTCGCTCTCCTCCAACACTACTCACTCTGCCCCTACTCAGATGGTAATGCGCCGTCGCAACCTTCGCTCTCTCTCTCCCGCTGCTCTCTCCTCTTCCATCCTATCATATCTTCTCTCTGCTCAATCCTTCTCCCTCCAATCTCCTGATTCTGCCTCCTCAACCCTCCTCTCCTCCCTTTCTGCATCCTTTGACTCTCTATGTCCCCTATCCTCCCGGCCGGCTCGGTCCTCCCCTCCAGCTCCGTGGCTTGATGACTCATTGCGAGCTCACAGAACAGGGCTCCGGGCAGCCGAGCGGAAATGGAGGAAAACTAGACTCCCTGCGGACCAGGCATCTTTTCACTCCCTCCTCTCTACATTTTCTTCATCTGTTTCTGCTGCTAAGGCCACTTTCTACCACTCTAAATTCCAAGCATCTGCCTCTAACCCTAGGAAGCTCTTTGCCACCTTCTCCTCCCTGCTGAATCCCCCCCCCCCCCCCCTCCCTCTCTGTGGATGACTTCATCAACCATTTTGAAAAGAAGGTTGACGACATCCGATCCTCGTTTGTTAAGTCAAATGACACTGCTGGTCCTGCTCACACTGCCCTACCCTATGCTTTGACTTCTTTCTCCCCTCTCTCTCCAGATAAAATCTTGCGACTTGTGACGGCCGGCCGCCCAACAACCTGCCCGCTTGACCCTATCCCCTCCTCTCTTCTCCAGACCATCTCCAGTGACCTTCTCCCTTACCTCACCTCGCTGATCAACTCATCCTTGACCGCTGGCTATGTCCCTTCCGTTTTCAAGAGAGCGAGAGTTGCACACCTTCTCAAAAAACCAACACTCGATCCCTCTGATGTCAACAACTACAGACCAGTATCCCTTCTTTCTTTTCTCTCCAAAACTATTGAGCATGCCGTCTTTAGCCAACTCTCTTGCTATCTCTCTCAGAATGACCTTCTTGATCCAAACCAGTCAGGTTTCAAGACTGGTCATTCAACTGAGACTGCTCTTCTCTGTGTCACGGAGGCTCTCCGCACTGCTAAAGCTAACTCTCTCTCCTCTGCTCTTGTCCTTCTAGACCTGTCTGCTGCCTTTGATACTGTGAACCATCAGATCCTCCTCTCCACCCTCTCCGAGCTGGGCATCTCCGGCGCGGGTCACTCTTGGATTGCGTCCTACCTGACCGGTCGCTCCTACCAAGTGGCGTGGCGAGAAGCTGTCTCCGCACCACGTGCTCTCACCACTGGTGTTCCCCAGGGCTCAGTTCTAGGCCCGCTCCTATTCTCGCTATACACCAAGTCACTTGGCTCTGTCATATCCTCACATGGCCTCTCCTATCATTGCTACGCAGATGACACACAACTAATCTTCTCCTTTCCCCCTTCTGATAACCAGGTGGCGAATCGCATCTCTGCATGTCTGGCAGACATATCAGTATGGATGACGGATCACCACCTCAAGCTGAACCTTGGCAAGACGGAGCTGCTCTTCCTCCCGGGGAAGGACTGCCCGTTCCATGATCTCGCCATCACGGTTGACAACTCCGTTGTGTCCTCCTCCCAGAGTGCGAAGAGCCTTGGCGTGACCCTGGACAACACCCTGTCGTTCTCCGCTAACATCAAGGCGGTGACCCGATCCTGTAGGTTCATGCTCTACAACATTTGGAGAGTACGACCCTGCCTTACACAGGAAGCGGCACAGGTCCTAATCCAGGCACTTGTCATCTCCCGTCTGGATTACTGCAACTCGCTGTTGGCTGGGCTCCCTGCCTGTGCCATTAAACCCCTACAACTCATCCAGAATGCCGCAGCCCGTCTGGTGTTCAACCTTCCCAAGTTCTCTCACGTCACCCCGCTCCTCCGCCCACTACACTGGCTTCCAGTTGAAGCTCGCATCTGCTACAAGACCATGGTGCTTGCCTACGGAGCTGTGAGGGGAACGGCACCTCCGTACCTTCAGGCTCTGATCAGTCCCTACACCCAAACGAGGGCATTGCGTTCATCCACCTCTGGCCTGCTGGCTCCCCTACCTCTGCTGAAGCACAGTTCCCGCTCAGCCCAGTCCAAACTGTTCGCTGCTCTGGCACCCCAATGGTGGAACAAGCTCCCTCACGACGCCAGGACAGCGGAGGCACTCACCACCTTCCGGAGACATTTGAAACCTCACCTCTTTAAGGAACACCTGGGATAGGATAAAGTAATCCTTCTAACCCCCCCTTACCCCACCCCACCCCCCCCAAAAAAAACAAATAATAATCATTTGTAAAGTGGTTATCCCACTGGCTATAAGGTGAATGCACCAATTTGTAAGTCGCTCTGGATAAGAGCGTCTGCTAAATGACGTAAATGTAAATGTAATTGACAGGGGGATTGTGCGATAAATCTCCAGGTAGGCGCAGCACTTCCCAGGAGTCACGTGTATCCTCTGTCTCAGGAGGAGACGGCGGCTATGGAAACATATGTCTCCGAATCTCTGGGCCAGGGATACATTCGGCCTTTCACTTCACCTGCCTCCTCGAGTTTCTTTTTTGTGAAGAAGAAGGATGGAGGTTTACGCCCGTGCATTGACTATCGTGGGCTAAATCAGATCACTGTGAAGTACAGTTACCCACTGCCTCTAATAGCCAGTGTGACAGAGTCATTGCACGGGGTGCGCTTCTTCACCAAATTGGATCTCAGGAGCGCTTACAACCTGGTGCGTTTCCGGGAGGGGGATGAGTGGAAGACGGCATTTAGTACCACCTCTGGGCACTATGAGTACCTCGTCATGCCATACGGGTTGATGAATGCTCCATCAGTCTTCCAATCATTCGTAGACAAGATTTTCAGGGACCTGCACGGGCAGGGTGTAGTGGTGTATATAGATGACATTCTCATATACTCCGCTACACGAGCCGAGCATGTGTCCCTGAGCGCAAGGTGCTTGGTCGACTGTTGGAGCATGACCTGTACGTCAAGGCTGAGAAATGTCTGTTCTTCCAACAGTCTGTCTCCTTCCTAGGGTACCGCCTGTCCGCGTCAGGGGTGGAGATGGAGAATGACCGCATTTCAGCCGTGCGTAATTGGCCGATCCCAACCACGGTAAAGGAGGTACAGCGGTTCTTAGGGTTTTCCAACTACTACCGGAGGTTTATCCGGGGCTTTGGTCAGGTGTGACTGCAGTGGTCAGCTGGGGCGGACAGGGCTTTAGACCACCTGAAGGCTCTGTTTACCTCGGCTCCTGTGCTGGCTCATCCTGATCCCTCCTTGGCATTCATAGTAGAGGTGGACGCGTCCGAGGCTGGGATAGGAGCTGTGCTATATCAGCGCTCGGGTATGCCACCAAAGCTCCACCCCTGTGCTTTCTTTTCAAAGAAGCTTAGCCAGGCGGAGCGAAACTATGATGTGGGGGACCGGGAGCTGTTAGCTGTGGTCAGGGCTCTGAAGGTGTGGAGGCATTGGCTTGAGGGGGCTAAACACCCTTCCCTCATTTGAACTGACCACCGCAATCTGGAGTACATCCGGGCGGCGAGGAGACTGAACCCTCGCCAGGCAAGGTGGGCCATGTTTTTCACCCATTTTGTTTTCACCCTATCCTACAGACCAGGTTCCCAGAACGCTAAGGCAGACGCACTGTCCCGGATGTATGACACAGAGGAGGGGTCCACGGATCCCACTCCCATACTTCCGGCTTCTTGCCTGGTGGCACCGGTGGTATGGGAGGTTGACGTGGACATCGAGCGGGCGTTAGGTACGGAGCCCACGCCCACCCAGTGTCCAGTTGGGCGTATGTACGTTCCGGTTGAAAGTCTGCGATCGATTGATCTGTTGGGCCACACATCAACCTCCTCTGGTCATCCTGGCATCGGTCGGACAGTGCGCTGTCTTAGTGGGAAGTACTGGTGGCCCACTTTAGCTAAGGATGTGAGGGTTTATGTTTCCTCCTGCTCGGTGTGCGCCCAGTGCAAGGCACCTAGGCACCTGCCCAGAGGGAAATTACAACCCCTACCCGTTCCACAACGGCTGTGGTCACACCTATCGGTGGACTTTGTGACGGATCTTCCTCCGTCACAAGGTAACACCACGATCCTGGTCGTTGTGTATCGGTTTTCTAAGTCCTGCTGTCTCCTTCCTTTGCCCGGTATCCCTACGGCCCTACAGACTGCAGAGGCTCTGTTTACCCACGTCTTCCGGCACTACGGGGTGCCTGAGGATATAGTGTCTGATCGGGGTCCCCAGTTCACATCGAGGGTCTGTAGGGCGTTCATGGAACGTCTGGGGGTCTCGGTCAGCCTGACCTCAGGTTTTCACCCCGAGAGTAATGGGCAGGTGGAGAGAGTTAACCAGGATGTGGGTAGGTTTCTGAGGTCCTATTTCCAGGACCGGCAGGAGGAGTGATCGGGTTATATCCCCTGGGCAGAGATAGCCCAAAACTCACTCCGCCACTCCTCTACTAACCTTACGCCTTTCCAGTGTGTGTTAGGTTATCAGCCGGTCCTGGCACCTTGGCATCAGAGCCAGATCGAGGCTCCTGCGGTGGATGAATGGTTTTGGCGCTCGGA
>CM062505.1:355000-357500 GCA_031479575.1 Coregonus ussuriensis | reverse complement strand
GGGATGGTTTGGTCGGGGAGGCTTTACTTGGCTCATCGCACTCTAGCGACTCCTTGTGGCGGCCGGGCACCTCCAGGCTGACTTCGGTCGTCAGTTGAACGGTGTTTCCTCCAACACATTGGTTCAGCTGGCTTCCGGGTTAAGCGAGCAGGCGTTAAGAAGCGCGGCTTGGCGGGTCATGTTTCGGAGGATGCATGCCTCGACCTTCGCTTCTCCCGAGCACGTTGGGGAGTTGCAGCGATGAGACAAGATCGTAATCACAAAATTGGGGAGAAAAAGGGGGTAAAAATAATAGATTTATACTCATGCGCAAACATTCCATAACCACAAATAGCAGTAAATCGCCAACCATACCTGTTCAAACAACACACTCCAGGTGGCAGTATGCACCCTTTCAGTTTGTTTGCCAACTCATTGAAGTAGTAGAAGAAGAAAATGGACTACTTCAAAATGGAGATGGCCTCAATATTGCTGCCCGTGCTCTCACAGACGCCATAAAGAGAAAGATACAGATGTCTATCCAAGTCTTTGTGTTATTCCCATAGCAATAGGGTAGAGGTGTTAGCCACCATGCTATCAGCCCCACAACAATAGGGTAGAGGAGTTAGCCACCATGCTAACAGCCCCACAACAATAGGGTAGAGGAGTTAACCACCATGCTAACATCTCCACAGCAATAGGGTAGAGGAGTTAGCCACCATGCTAACAGCCCCACAACAATAGGGTAGAGGAGTTAGCCACCATGCTAACATTTCCACAGCAATAGGGTAGAGGAGTTAGCCATTATGCTAACATCCCCACAACAATAGGTTAGACGAGTTAGCCATAATGCTAACATCCCCACAGCAATAGGATAGAGGAATTAGCCACCATGCTAACAGCCCCATAGCAATAGAGTAGAGGAGTTAGCCACCATGCTAACATCTCCACAGCAATAGAGTAGAGGAGTTAGCCACCATGCTAACATCTCCACAGCAATAGGGTAGAGGAGTTAGCCACCATGCTAACAGCTAAGTGATGTTTGAGAATGGTGCCTGTGATGGATATCTGTCGTTTTACGGGCTCAACAGGACCTGAAGAACAGTAATATTCTAGGTTTCTCAGAGTTGTGGCTGAACAAGGAGATGGATAATATACATTTAGCTGTTTTTCTATGTATCCTCAAGACCGTATGGCAACATCGGATAAGATTAGGGGGGAGGGGTGTGTCTCTTTGTTAACAACAGCTGGTGTGCAATCTCTAATATTAAGGAAGTCTCAAGGTTTTGCTCCCAAGACCGCACTGAACGAGCTGTATAGGGCCATAAGAAAACAAGAAAATGCTCATAATATATAATAATATATATATATAATAATAATAATATATGCCATTTAGCAGATGCTTTTATCCAAAGCGACTTGCAGTTATTTTACGTATGGGTGGTCCCATTTTACGTTTGGGTGGTCCTATTTTATGTATGGGTGGTCCTATTTTACGTATGGGTGGTCCTATTTTACGTATGGGTGGTCCTATTTTACGTATGGGTGGTCCTATTTTACGTATGGGTGGTCCCATTTTACGTATGGGTGGCCAAAGTCATGCTCTACCAACTGAGCTACAGAGGACCACTCATCCCAGTGGCTGGTGATTTTATGTAGGGAAACTGAAATATGTTTTACCTCATGTCTACCAGCATGTCACCTGTGCAACTAGAGGAGACAAAACTCTAGATCACCTTTACTGCACACGCCCTCCATTTGGCAAATCTGACCGTAACTCTATCCTCTTGATTCCTGCTTACAATCAAAAGGTCAAACAGGAAGTACCAGTGGCGCATTCAATATGGAAGTGGTCAGATGACGCGGATGCTAAGCTACAGGACTGTTTTGCTAGCACAGACTGGAATATATTCCGGGATTCATCCGATGGCATTGAGGAGTTGACCAATTCAGTCATTGGCTTCATTAATAAGTGCATCGATGATGTCGTCCCCATAGTGACCCTATGTACATACCCCAACCAGAAGCCATGGATTACAGGCAACATCCACACTGAACTAAAGGCTAGAGCTGCCGCTTTCAAGGAGCGGGACACTAATCCAGACGCTTACAATAAATCCCGCTACGACGAGCCATCAAACAGGCAAAGCGCCAATACAGGACTAAGATTGAATCCTACTACACCGGCTCTGATGCTTGTCAAATGTGGCAGGGCTTGCAAACTATCACGGATTACAAAGGGAAACCCAGCCGCGAGTTGCTCAGTGACTCGAGCCTACCAGATGAGTTAAATGCCTTCTGTGCTTAATTCAAGGCAAGCAACACTGAACCATGCATGAGAGCATCAGCTGTTCCAGATGACTGTGTGATCACGCTCTCCGTAGCCGATGTAAGACCTTTAAGCAGGTTAACATTCACAAGGCCGCAGGGCCAGACGGATTACCAGGATGCGTACTCAGAGCATGCGCTGACCAGATGGCAAGTGTCTTCAATGACATTTTCAACCTCACCCTGACCAAGT
>CM062505.1:150000-347500 GCA_031479575.1 Coregonus ussuriensis | reverse complement strand
GTCCATAGAGCTCAACAGATTAATACATTCAATGGCCTTGGAGTCAGTCTCTTTGTCAACATGAATATTAAAATCACCCAACACAATGATTGTATCATAGTTCTCAAGGACAATAGACAGTAGTTCAGAAAAATCAGTAAAGAAAGTGGGGCAGTGCTTTGGTGG
Organism: Coregonus ussuriensis; assembly: GCA_031479575.1. Lineage (NCBI taxonomy): Eukaryota > Metazoa > Chordata > Actinopteri > Salmoniformes > Salmonidae > Coregonus > Coregonus ussuriensis. The sequence continues at coordinate 347,335 of CM062505.1, read as the reverse complement.
CCTATACAGGGTTATGACCAGCACTGGTGGCTGACATTTAAACAGTATAGCATGATGCTCAAAACACCCAAAGTCACCAAATGAAATGTCCTTACAGCTGAGAGCATTAGTAAAAATAGAGTCTGTCCCCCCCCCCACCCCTTTTCCCTTTTCTGATTGAGTATGAAAAGCTGTAGTCTGGGGGGGAGGCTTTAATAAGAGAGGCACTACAGTCTGAAGACAGCCATGTTTCAGTGAGAAACATGCAATCAACTTTGCGCTCAGTAATGAGGTCATTCAAGCGAAAGGTTTCACTAGTGATTGCTCTAACATGTTAAAGCGCCATATTCAATGAGTGTGGGCCACTCTGCCCCTGGGGCATCTGCCTCGAGGTAACCAATGGAATAACAACCAAATTATTAAAGTTACAACCAAGTCTTCCGACAATCTCCAATCTATCTGAATGGTAGGATATGAAAGTTGTATAGTTTGTATAAACTCAATAGAAGGCGGAGTTAGAGGAACATAAATTAGGTTACTCACAATAACCATACTGCCATTTCTACAGGAGTTGATATGCTTTCAAGTCCTCTGTTGCTTATTTGACAGGGAGCACTGGAGCACAGTTTATGGAAATCCTGGAACCCCATGCGGTTAGGGTGAATCCAGTCTCTTTTAAAAAGTGCTGGTTGCTCCCGCAGCAAATCAAAGTTGTCACAAAAGGACACATTCCTGTCGTTGAAAAGTTTGTTCAGGTACTCGTTTAGGGCAACGAGTTGTCTGAAATGCTCCGAACCCCTTCGATAGCACCAGAGCTAATTATTCTCTTCCCTGTGCTAGTTAGGGTGTTAATTTTTTCCTGTAGTCCTCCCTCAGTTCCTCAGATCGCCTAAAGCGAAGGTCGTTAAAAACTACGTGAGTGACGATGGTGTCAGATGGAGTAGCTGGACCGTGGACAGGAGGGAGCTCCTGGGTGACAGTGTACATTCGTTGGTCCCCAGACTGTAGGCAGGCCAAAATCTCTCACCATCGAGCTGCCCACAATGATGGTGGTCTGGATGGAATCCGATGGGGAAGGAAGAGGGGGAGCGGGTTGGGACTGCCTCGGGCAGGGGGATGGAAGCTTCGAGCCATGCTAGCCTAACTCTTCGCACCAGCAACAGCGGATGACGGGGGAGGGTGCCACTGGGCGGCCGTGGGGGAGGGTGCCACTGGGCGGCCGTGGGGGAGGGTGCCACTGGGTGGCCATGGGGGAGGGTGCCACTGGGAGGCCATGGGGGAGGGTGCCACTGGGCGGCCATGGGGGAGGGTGCCACTGGGTGGCCGTGGGGGAGGGTACCACTGGGTGGCCGTGGGGGAGGGTGCCACTGGGCGGCCGTGGGGGAGGGTGCCACTGGGCGGCCGTGGGGGAGGGTGCCACTGGGCGGCCGTGGGGGAGGGTGCCACTGGGCGGCCGTGGGGGAGGGTGCCACTGGGCGGCCGTGGGGGAGGGTGCCACTGGGTGGCCATGGGGGAGGGTGCCACTGGGAGGCCATGGGGGAGGGTGCCACTGGGCGGCCATGGGGGAGGGTGCCACTGGGTGGCCATGGGGGAGGGTACCACTGGGCGGCCATGGGGGAGGGTGCCACTGGGAGGCCATGGGGGAGGGTGCCACTGGGCGGCCATGGGGGAGGGTGCCACTGGGAGGCCATGGGGGAGGGTGCCACTGGGCGGCCATGGGGGAGGGTACCACTGGGCGGCCATGGGGGAGGGTGCCACTGGGAGGCCGCTGGCTGGGGGTATACTCCCAGGGCTGGTAGGTCCGTCTCAAGCGGGGCTAAGCTGTTTGATAGCTGGATGGGATCTTCTCGGATAGATGAAGGGTGTCCAGACTGCCTCCCTGATCTCCTACGCCTTGTGAGTGTCCAGTCTCCCATGGGCCTCCCTGATCTCCTACGCCTTGTGAGTGTCCGGTCTCCCATGGGCCTCCCTGATCTCCTACGCCTTGTGAGTGTCCAGTCTCCCATGGGCCTCCCTGATCTCCTACGCCTTGTGAGTGTCCGGTCTCCCATGGGCCTCCCCGATCTACTACGCCTTGTGAGTGTCCGGTCTCCCATGGGCCTCCCTGATCTCCTACGCCTTGTGAGTGTCCGGTCTCCCATGGGCCTCCCTGATCTCCTACGCCTTGTGAGTGTCCGGTCTCCCATGGGCCTCCCTGATCTCCTACGCCTTGTGAGTGTCCGGTCTCCCATGGGCCTCCCTGATCTCCTACGCCTTGTGAGTGTCCGGTCTCCCATGGGCCTCCCCGATCTACTACGCCTTGCGAGTGTCCGGTCTCCCATGGGCCTCCCCGATCTACTACGCCTTGTGAGTGTCCAGTCTCCCATGGGCCTCCCTGATCTCCTACGCCTTGCGAGTGTCCGGTCTCCCATGGGCCTCCCCGATCTACTACGCCTTGTGAGTGTCCGGTCTCCCATGGGCCTCCCTGATCTCCTACGCCTTGTGAGTGTCCGGTCTCCCATGGGCCTCCCTGATCTCCTACGCCTTGTGAGTGTCCGGTCTCCCATGGACCTCCCTGATCTCCTACGCCTTGTGAGTGTCCGGTCTCCCATGGGCCTCCCCGATCTACTACGCCTTGTGAGTGTCCGGTCTCCCATGGGCCTCCCCGATCTACTACGCCTTGTGAGTGTCCGGTCTCCCATGGGCCTCCCCGATCTCCTACGCCTTGTGAGTGTCCGGTCTCCCATGGGCCTCCCCTATCTACTACGCCTTGTGAGTGTCCGGTCTCCCATGGGCCTCCCCGATCTCCTACGCCTTGTGAGTGTCCGGTCTCCCATGGGCCTCCCCGATCTCCTACGCCTTGTGAGTGTCCGGTCTCCCATGGGCCTCCCCGATCTACTACGCCTTGTGAGTGTCCGGTCTCCCATGGGCCTCCCCGATCTCCTACGCCTTGTGAGTGTCCGGTCTCCCATGGGCCTCCCCTATCTACTACGCCTTGTGAGTGTCCGGTCTCCCATGGGCCTCCCTGATCTCCTACGCCTTGTGAGTGTCCGGTCTCCCATGGGCCTCCCCGATCTCCTACGCCTTGTGAGTGTCCGGTCTCCCATGGGCCTCCCCTATCTACTACGCCTTGTGAGTGTCCAGTCTCCCATGGGCCTCCCCGATCTCCTACGCCTTGTGAGTGTCCGGTCTCCCATGGGCCTCCCCGATCTCCTACGCCTTGTGAGTGTCCAGTCTCCCATGGGCCTCCCCGATCTACTACGCCTTGTGAGTGTCCAGTCTCCCATGGGCCTCCCTGATCTCCTACGCCTTGTGAGTGTCCAGTCTCCCATGGGCCTCCCTGATCTCCTACGCCTTGTGAGTGTCCGGTCTCCCATGGGCCTCCCTGATCTCCTACGCCTTGTGAGTGTCCGGTCTCCCATGGGCCTCCCTGATCTCCTACGCCTTGTGAGTGTCCAGTCTCCCATGGGCCTCCCCTATCTCCTACGCCTTGTGAGTGTCCAGTCTCCCATGGACCTCCCCTATCTCCTACGCCTTGTGAGTGTCCGGTCTCCCATGGGCCGCGGAGTTGAGCTAAACATCTTTCCATTGGATTGGGACATAACAACGCCGCCCAGCTCATCGACAGCTTTGCTATGGGAGGCATTTAGAACTGAGATTTGGTTTTCCCGGGTTACAGCAAGGTCGGTGTACTTAGAAAGCAGGTTATCCTTTTCTCGCAGCCGAGCGAGTACCCAGAGGATCTCTTCCCTAAGATGCTTGATGGTGGTTGCATTTAGGGAAGACAAATCCATGTCCATTTTCCAGTTCCACCTTATCTTCATCTTGTGATTGTGTGGAAATCCTCTCACACCTAAAGCATTTGTGCCCAGCCGTGGATAAAAACACAGGTGAGCTAGCACTGCTAGCGTAAGCCTGCTCCATTTTCATGATGGCTAGCACTGCTAGCGTTAGCCTGCTCCGTTTTCATGATGGCTAGCAGCTAACTGCTACTTAACAGGAATCTGGAACACAGGCTTGCGGTCCCAGCCGTAAAGGCTAACCGAGTCGCGGAATCCGTAGCAATAAAAACTTCAGCTATGATTCAAAACTATTTCTTTAAAACAAGAAACCGAGTCTAGACAGTACACTGTTCGGTTGCGCTCTCTGATGACATCTCGTGGCAGGGGGTCATTATGGTCCGTGTCATAGGGGGTAGAGAAGGAACACTGGAATTAGGACAGAGGAATCCCACTGTGTGTGTGTGCGTGTGACGTGGGTGTGGGTGTGTGATGTGTATGTATATCACTTCTCTTTGTGAACAATTGCTTTTATTGAGACACTTCAACAACAATAGAGTCAATGAGAAAAAATACAGTGTTTTAAGTGTGTCTTACCTTCGTGTGTGTGTGTGTGTGTGTCTCACCTTCGTGTGTGTGTGTGTGTGTGTGTGTCACCTTTTTTAGTTTCTTGGTCTTGGCCTCCACTTCCTGTTGCAGGGAGGAGAATGTTTCTCTGAGTTCTAGAGTCTCTTCATCCTGAACCATCACCTGCTGCTGCATCTCTCTCTCCCTACGACTCTACAATACAAACACAGCTTTATTAACACTTCAATACAAACACAGCTTTATTTAGATGTCCCTCTCTCTAGAACTGTAGACAATAAACATCATATTTAATAACATGTCTGTAAAGAGAACAGCAGTGGTACTGAACCCTGGGTGACACCTCAACACAGGAACAAACACACGCGTACACATTAGTTGTGAAAAGTGTTATGAAATATAATGTTTTTTATTGTATGTAACTGCCTTAATCATGCTGGACCCCAGGAAGAGTAGCTGCTGCCTTGGCAGGAACTAATGGGGATCCATAATAAACCCCAGGAAGAGTAGCTGCTGCCTTGGCAGGAACTAATGGGGATCCATAATAAACCCCAGGAAGAGTAGATGCTGCCTTGACAGGAACTAATGGGGATCCATAATAAACCCCAGGAAGAGTAGCTGCTGCCTTGGCAGGAGCTAATGGGGATCCATAATAAACCCCAGGAAGAGTAGCTGCTGCCTTGGCAGGAACTAATGGGGATCCATAATAAACCCCAGGAAGAGTAGCTGCTGCCTTGGCAGGAACTAATGGGGATCCATAATAAACCCCAGGAAGAGTAGCTGCTGCCTTGACAGGAACTAATGGGGATCCATAATAAATACAAATAGACAAAGAAGATAAGGTTGACAAACCAGCAGAATAAAATAAAAAATAAAAAATGTGTCCTTTAAGGCTGTTGATTGTGTTTGTGTGTGTGTGTGTGTGTGTGTTTGTGTGTGTGTGTGTGTGTGTGTTTGTGTGTACCTGCTCAGCGATCTCCTGTCTTCTGATCTCCAGGGTCTTCTGCTGTTCATTGGTGTGATCCATGATGTTCTTCCCTCCAACCAGCAGTTTGCTCTCCATCGCCTAGCAACCACAACACACACACACAGCATCAGCTTCCGACACACACAGATACAGTAACCCTAACCCTAACCCTAACCCTAACCCTAACCCTAACCCACACACAGATACTGGACAGGACAGTTGTTATAAAGAGAGGGGATGGTACTGAAAAACATGTGGCAGTCTTTACTGTAAGGCCCTTTGTTTTGTGTTGCCATGTATATGTATGTGTGTGTGTATGTATGTGAGAGGGAGGGAAGGAGAGAGAGAGGGAGGGAAAGAGAGAGGGAGGCAAAGAGAGAGAGAGGGAAAGAGGAGAGAGGGAAAGAGGAGAGAGGGAAAGAGAGAGGGGTCTGTGTTCTATAATGCATGGGACTGCTTTCTCCCCTACCCGGCAGTCAAAACACACACACATACAGACAGAAATAGACACACACACCAACTCATCAATATTTTAGTGTTGCAGTTCAGCATGCTGAGAGATGGAGATTAGTGATTCTCTTTCTGCTACTTACACCCCCCCCCCCATCTCCTTCCCTCTCTCTCTCCATCCCTCATTCTCCTCTTCTGTAATTGGACAGGAAGCAGCTACATAAACAAGAAACAGGATGATACTATCCACCAGTGTGTCACGATCGTTAGACGGAGTAGACCAAGGCGCAGCGTGATGAGCGAACATACTTCTTTATTTGATGAATACACAAACAAACAAAACAACAAACGATGACGTGATGTCCTAGGTTAAACACAACCAACACGGAACAAACCAACTGGAACAAACCAACTGGAACAAACCAAACGGAACAAACCAACACGGAACAAACCAAACGGAACAAACCAACTGGAACAAACCAAACGGAACAAACCAACACGGAACAAACCAAACGGAACAAACCAACTGGAACAAACCAAACGGAACAAACCAAACGGAACAAACCAAACGGAACAAACCAAACGGAACAAACCAACTGGAACAAACCAAACGGAACAAACCAAACGGAACAAACCAAACGGAACAAACCAACTGGAACAAACCAAACGGAACAAACCAACACGGAACAAACCAAACGGAACAAACCAACTGGAACAAACCAACTGGAACAAACCAAACGGAACAAACCAAACGGAACAAACCAAACGGAACAAACCAAACGGAACAAACCAACTGGAACAAACCAAACGGAACAAACCAACTGGAACAAACCAAACGGAACAAACCAACTGGAACAAACCAAACGGAACAAACCAACTGGAACAAACCAAACGGAACAAACCAACTGGAACAAACCAAATGGAACAAACCAAACGGAACAAACCAAACGGAACAAACCAAACGGAACAAACCAAACGGAACAAACCAAACGGAACAAACCAACTGGAACAAACCAAACGGAACAAACCAAACGGAACAAACCAACTGGAACAAACCAAACGGAACAAACCAAACGGAACAAACCAACTGGAACAAACCAAACGGAACAAGATCCCACAACTATTGTGGGAAAACAGCCTCTACAAATATGGCTCCCAATCAGAGACAACCAGCAACAGCTGACACTCGTTGCCTCTGATTGGGAACAACTCTGGCCAACACAGAAATACAATACATAGAATATACACACCCTGGCTCAACATATAGAGTCCCCAGAGCCAGGGTGTGACACAGTGACAGAAGAGGATGCGAGACATCTCACTCCCTCCTTTTTCTGGTTCATATACAGTCAATGAACTAAGCAGACCAGAACTGTGAAAAAAACCCATCTTAATTTATCCATCATCTTTGGTGTCCACTAGGCCATGTGTCGCTCCCTAACCCTTCCCTGGCACTACCTCTGGAAACAACATGGTGGAAGCTTCACCACTACACTGCTGATACCTATCCAGACAGGCTAAGGGTTAAGGGTCAACGGTTATAGCTATACAGACAGGTTAGGGGTCAAGGGATATACCTATCCAGAAAAGTAAAGTGTTATACCTATCCAGGCAGGTTAAGGGTTATACCTATCCAGGCAGGTTAAGGGTTATACCTATCCAGGCAGGTTAAGGGTTATACCTATCCAGGCAGGTCAAGGGTTATACCTATCCAGGCAGGTTAAGGGTTATACCTATCCAGGCAGGTTAAGGGTTATACCTATCCAGGCAGGTTAAGGGTTATACCTATCCAGGCAGGTTAAGGGTTATACCTATCCAGGCAGGTTAAGGGTTATACCTATCCAGGCAGGTTAAGGGTTATACCTATCCAGGCAGGTTAAGGGTTATACCTATCCAGGCAGGTTAAGGGTTATACCTATCCAGACAGGTTAAGGGTTATACCTATCCAGGCAGGTTAAGGGTTATACCTATCCAGGCAGGTTAAGGGTTATACCTATCCAGGCAGGTTAAGGGTTATACCTATCCAGGCAGGTTAAGGGTTATACCTATCCAGGCAGGTTAAGGGTTATACCTATCCAGGCAGGTTAAGGGTTATACCTATCCAGGCAGGTTAAGGGTTATACCTATCCAGGCAGGTTAAGGGTTATACCTATTCAGACAGGTTAAGGGTTATACCTATCCAGGCAGGTTAAGGGTTATACCTATCCAGGCAGGTTAAGGGTTATACCTATCCAGACAGGTTAAGTTAAGCTCCCGAGTTGCGCAGCGGTCTAAGGCACTGCATCTCAGTGCTTGAGGCGTCACTACAGACCCCCTGGTTCGATTCCAGGCTGTATCACAACCGGCCGTGATTGGGAGTCCAATAGGGCGGCGCACAATTGGGGGGATGAAGGGGGATGAGGGGGGATGAGGGGGGATAAAGGGGGATGAGGGGGGATGAGGGGGGATGAAGGGGGATGAGGGGGGGATGAAGGGGGATGAGGGGGGATGAAGGGGGATGAGGGGGGGATGAAGGGGGATGAGGGGGGATGAAGGGGGATGAGGGGGGATGAGGGGGGATAAAGGGGGATGAGGGGGGATGAGGGGGGATGAAGGGGGATGAGGGGGGGATGAGGGGGGATGAGGGGGGATTGAAGGGGGATGAGGGGGGATGATGGGGGATGAGGGGGGATGAAGGGGGATGAAGGGGGATGAAGGGGGGATGAAGGGGGATGAGGGGGGGATACGTAGGGGAGTAGCTTCCTTCTAAAACTAATCATTCAGGGTTATTCAGGGTTATTCAGGGTTATTCAGGGTTGGTGAATCATTTCAACTTTAATTTGAAGGCAAGTAAACATGTTTGAATAAAACAGTAGACGAGTCTGTCAATATAGCAAATAAGTACACATGGCTTGTATTCAAGTACATTTGCTCTGGAGACTGAGGTGTTTACACAGCAGTACGCAGGAACAGTTATAGCAATGTATGACAGAGTAGAATAAATATATACTACTAAAGCTTATAATAAATACTACAGTTCTACCAATGGAACACTTTTATCTGGTGTGTTTCGGAAATGCAGTGAGGTGTTTATAGTCACTTTGATACAAGGAGAGATTGTTGTTATTGACCTTTCACATCTCCTCTTGAATGGCCCCAACAACACACGCAGGCAAATGGATTCGGTGTCCTCTGCCTAGCTTCTCCCCACATTGAACAAACTCCCAAAATAATATATCGGCCACCAAGCGGTACTGTCTGTCAGAGAATAACAACAACACTAGAAGACTTTCATGGGGAATCACTGTATACTGTCCGTATTCCTTCGGTAGCAGCACGATGCAGAACATTACACAGACACACGTTAGCTAGCTAGCCCTAACCCTAACGTATAGTTACTCAGACTAATATGAGTCATCTCATTTGGGTTTCATCAGACCAGAGAATTAGGTGCCTTTTGGCAAACTCCAAGCGGGCTGTCATGTGCCTTTTACTGAGGAGTGGTTTCCATCTGGCCACTCTACCATAAAGGCCTGAATGGTGGAGTGCTGCAGAGATGGTTGTCCTTCTGGAAGGTTCTCCCATCTCCACAGAGGAACTCTAGAGCTCTGTCAGAGTGACCATCGGGTTCTTGGTCACCTCCCTGACCAAGGCCCTTCTCCCCCGATTGCTCAGTTTGGAAGAGTCGTGGTGGTTCCAAACTTCTTCCATTTAGAATGATGGAGGCCACTGTGTTCTTGGGGACCGTCAATGATTCAGACATTTTTTGGTACCCTTCCCCAGATCTGTGCCTCGACACAATGCTGTCTTGGACAATTCCTTCGACCTCATGGCTTGGTTTTTGCTCTGACATGCACTGTCAACTGTGGGACCTTTATAGACAGGTGTGTGCCTTTCCAAATCATGTTCAATCAATTGAATTTACCACAGGTGGACTCCAATCAAGTTGTAGAAACATCTCAAGGATGATGAATGGAAACAGGATGCATCTGAGCTCAATTTTGTGTCTCATAGCGAAGGGTCTGAATACTTATGTAAATAAGGTATTTCTGTTTTTTAATTTTTTATAAATGTGCAAAAGATTCTAAAAAACTGTTTTCGCTGTTTTTGTAATTATGGGGTATTGTGTGTAGATTGCTAAGGATTTTATTTATGTAATCAATTTTAGAATAAGGCTGTAACGTAACAAAATTTGGAAAAAGTCAAGGGGTCTGAATACTTTCCCAATGCACTGCAGATGCAGGGAATTCAAATGAGGAGATGGACAGGTGAGCGAGGGGCAAAAGAGAAAATCTCCATTTAGGAGAAATTAGTTGCCTTGTGCCACCACCGTGAGCAGATGGAGTAGCAGCCTTGTGCCACCACCGTGAGCAGATGGAGTAGCAGCCTTGTGCCACCACCGTGAGCAGATGGAGTAGCAGCCTTGTGCCACCACCGTGAGCAGATGGAGTAGCAGCCTTGTGCCACCACCGTGAGCAGATGGAGTAGCAGCCTTGTGCCACCACCGTGAGCAGATGGAGTAGCAGCCTTGTGCCACCACCGTGAGCAGATGCTCTTGGAGAGAAAACGTAGTCAGATGAAGAAAGAGCAGCTGGAGTAGCAGTGTCTTCCTCAGGACCATAAAGACACGGGACTGAAGGGCAGCCTGAGATGAACACAAACAACCATAACATTTCTTCAGTCACAACACAGTAAAATCAAATCAAATCAAATCAAATCAAATTGTATTGGTCACATGCGCCGAATACAACAGGTGCAGACATTACAGTGAAATGCTTACTTACAGCCCTTAACCAACAGTGCATTTATTTTAAACAAAAAAAGTAAGAATAAAACAACAACAAAAAAAGTGTTGAGAAAAGAAGAGCAGAAGTAAAATAAAGTGACAGTAGGGAGGCTATATATACAGGGGGGTACCGTTGCAGAGTCAATGTGCGGGGGCACCGGCTAGTTGAGGTAGTTGAGGTAATATGTACATGTGGGTAGAGTTAAAGTGACTATGCATAAATACTTAACAGAGTAGCAGCAGCGTAAAAAGGATGGGGTGGGGGGGGCAGTGCAAATAGTCCGGGTAGCCATGATTAGCTGTTCAGGAGTCTTATGGCTTGGGGGTAGAAGCTGTTGAGAAGTCTTTTGGACCTAGACTTGGCACTCCGGTACCACTTGCCGTGCAGTAGCAGAGAGAACAGTCTATGACTAGGGTGGCTGGAGTCTTTGACAATTTTGAGGGCCTTCCTCTGACACCGCCTGGTATAGAGGTCCTGGATGGCAGGAAGCTTTGCCCCAGTGATGTACTGGGCCGTACGCACTACCCTCTGTAGTGCCTTGCGGTCAGAGGCCAAGCAGTTGCCATACCAGGCGGTGATGCAACCAGTCAGGATGCTCTCGATGGTGCAGCTGTAGAATTTTTTGAGGATCTGAGGACCCATGCCAAATCTTTTTAGTCTCCTGAGGGGGAATAGGCTTTGTCGTGCCCTCGTGCCCTCTTCACGACTGTCTTGGTGTGTTTGGACCATGATAGTTCGTTGGTGATGTGGACACCAAGGAACTTGAAGCTCTCAACCTGTTCCACTACAGCCCCGTCGATGAGAATGGGGGCGTGCTCAGTCCTCTTTTTTTTTCCTGTAGTCCACAATCATCTCCTTTGTCTTGGTCACGTTGAGGGAGAGGTTGTTGTCCTGGCACCACACGGCCAGATCTCTGACCTCCTCCCTATAGGCTGTCTCATCGTTGTCGGTGATCAGGCCTACCACTGTTGTGTCGTCGGCAAACTTAATGATGGTGTTGGAGTCGTGCCTGGCCATGCAGTCATGGGTGAACAGAGAGTACAGGAGGGGACTGAGCACGCACCCCTGAGGGGCCCCCGTGTTGAGGATCAGTGTGGCAGATGTGTTGTTACCTACCCTTACCACCTGGGGGCGGCCCGTCAGGAAGTCCAGGATCCAGTTGCAGAGGGAGGTGTTTAGTCCCAGGATCCTTAGTTTAGTGATGAGCTTAGAGGGCACTATGGTGTTGAATGCTGAGCTGTAGTCAATGAATAGCATTCTCACGTAGGTGTTCCTCTTGTCCAGGTGGGAAAGGGCAGTGTGGAGTGCGATAGAGATTGCATCATCTGTGGATCTGTTGGGGCGGTATGCAAATTGGAGTGGGTCTAGGGTTTCTGGGATTATGCTGTTGATGTGAGCCATGACCAGTCTTTCAAAGCACTTCATGGCTACAGACGTCAGTGCTACGGGTCGGTAGTCATTTAGGCAGGTTATCTTAGAGTTCTTGGGCACGGGGACTATGGTGGTCTGCTTGAAACATGTTGGTATTACAGACTCAGTCAGGGACATGTTGAAAATGTCAGTGAAGACACTTGCCAGTTGGTCAGCACATGCTCGGAGTACACGTCCTGGTAATCCGTCTGGCCCTGCGGCCTTGTGAATGTTGACCTGCTTAAAAGTCTTACTCACATCGGCTACGGAGAGCGTGATCCCATAGTCATCCGGAACAGCTGGTGCTCTCATGCATGCTTCAGTGTTGCTTGCCTCGAAGCGAGCATAGAAGTGGTTTAGCTCGTCTGGTAGGCTTGTGTCACTGGGCAGCTCACGGCTGTGCTTCCCTTTGTAGTCTGTAATAGTTTTCAAGCCCTGCCACATCCGACGAGCGTCAGAGCCAGTGATATGATTCAATCTTAGACCTGTATTGACTCTTTGCCTGTTTGATGGTTCGTCGGAGGTCATAGCGGGATTTCTTATAAGCGTCCGGGTTAGAGTCCCGTTCCTTGAAAGCGGCAGCTCTACCCTTTAGCTCAGTGCGGATGTTTCCTGTAATCCATGGCTTCTGGTTGGGGTATGTACGTACGGTCACTGTGGGGACGACATCATCGATGCACTTATTGATGAAGCCAGTGACTGATGTGGTGTACTCCTCAATGCTGTCTGAAGAATCCCGGAACATGTTCCAGTCTGTGCTAGCAAAACAGTCCTGTAGCTTAGCATCTGCGTCATCTGACCACTTTTTTATTAACCGAATCACTGGTGCTTCCTGCTTCAGTTTTTGCTTATAAGCAGGAATCAGGAGGATAGAGTTATGGTCAGATTTGCCAAATGGAGGGCGAGGGAGAGCTTTGTATGCGTCTCTGTGTGTGGAGTAAAGGTGGTCTAGAGTTTTTTTCCCTCTGGTTGCACATTTAACATGCTGGTAGAAATTAGGTAGAACGGATTAAAGTTTCCCTGCATTAAAGTCCCCGGCCACTAGGAGCGCTGCATCTGGATGAGCGTTTTCCTGTTGATTAATGGCCTTGTACAACTCATTCAGTGCAATCTTAATGCCAGCATTGGTTTGTGGTGGTAAATAGACAGCTATGAAAAATATAGATGAAAACTCTCTTGGTAAATAGTGTGGTCTACAGCTTATCATAAGATACTCTACCTCAGGCGAGCAAAACCTCGAGACTTCCTTAGTATTTGATTTTGTGCACCAGCTGTTGTTTACAAATATACACAGACCGCCACCCCTTGTCTTACCAGAGTCAGCCGTTCTGTCCTGCCGATGTAGCGTATAGCCTGCTAGCTGAATGTTATCATTGTTGTCGTTCAGCCACGACTCCGTGAAACATAAGATATTACAGTTTTTAATGTCCCGTTGGTAGGATAACCGTAATCTTAAATCGTCCATTTTATTCTCAAAAGCTTGAACGTTGGCTAATAGGATTGATGGAAGAGGCAGTTTACTCGCTCGCCGTCGGATCCTTACAAGGCACCCGGATCTGCGTCCGCGATATCTCCGTCTCTTCCTCACGCGAATGACGGGGATTTGGGCCTTGTCGGGTGTCTGTAAGATATCCTTCGCGGCCGCCTCGTTGAAGAAAAAAATCTTCGTCCAATGCGAGGTGAGTAATCGCTGTCCTGATATCCAGAAGCTCTTTTTGGTTATAAGAGACGATGGCAGAAACATTATGTACAAAATAAATTACAAATGACGCGGAAAAACACACATAATAGTACAATTGGTTAGAGGGTTGGTTAGAGGGCTGTAAAACGGCAGCCATCTTCTCCGGCGCTGTTCTCAGTAGGTGGGAAAATCTCCATTTAGGAGAAATTAGTAGCCTTGTGCCACCACCGTGAGCAGATGGAGTAGCAGCCTTGTGCCACCACCGTGAGCAGATGGAGTAGCAGCCTTGTGCCACCACCGTGAGCAGATGGAGTAGCAGCCTTGTGCCACCACCGTGAGCAGATGCTCTTGGAGAGAAAACGTAGTCAGATGAAGAAAGAGCAGCTGGAGTAGCAGTGTCTTCTTCAGGGCCAAAAAGACACGGGACTGAAGGGCAGCCTGAGATGAACACAAACAACCGTAACATTTCTTCAGTCACAACACAGTGTGTGTGTTAATGTGTGTCCATCTCTCTCGCTCTCTCTATCTGCCCTCTCCACCTAGCAACATGCCTCCCATTGGTTTACTGAACAGGGAGAAAAATGCAGCCTGTAGATCGATGATTTTGATTGGACGACTGGCTCATGCCTACACCAATGAGGGCTGGGATCCTTTGGACTTTGAAAATATCAAAGAGAGAGTTCACTGAAACACACACAAACAGTGTGTAGTAATCTCCGCTGTGGAGCTTTGCAACTCTTTCAGGGTTATCTTGTGGTCCTCTGTAGCTCAGCTGGTAGAGCACGGCGCTTGTAACGCCAAGGTAGTGGGTTCGATCCCCGGGACCACCCATACACAAAGAAATGTATGCACGCATGACTGTAAGTCGCTTTGGATAAAAGCGTCTGCTAAATGGCATATTATTATTATTATTATAGTAATTAGGTGTGTAGTGGTGAGTGTTGTCATGATACACCTAATCTCCAGATCATCAGATTAACCAACAGCCTTAAATCTGGCGCAGTGGGATTACGCTGACTCAACACTGTGTGTGTGTGTGTGTGTGTGTGTGTGTGTGTGTGTGTGTGTGTGTGTGTGTGTGTGTGTGTGTGTGTGTGTGTGTGTGTGTGTGTGTGTGTGTGTGTGTGTGTGTGTGTGTGTGTGTGTGTGTGTGTGTGTGTGTGTGTGTGTGTGTGTGTGTGTGTGTGTGTGTGTGTGTGTGTGTGTGTGTGTGTGTGTGTGTGTGCGGTACCTTGTACTTGGCAGTCAGCTGCTCGGTGGCGTCCCGCTCCTTCCTCAGATCTCCCATCATCCTCTCCTTTTCTCCCAGAAGCCTCTGCTTCTCCTCAACCAATAGTGATCCGTCTTCTCTGATGGCCTCCTTCTCCTCTTCCAGTCTCTCCTCCTGCAGCGTCCTCTCCTTCTCCACCTCCTCCTCTCCCTCCTCATCCCCCTCTCCGTCCCAGCCCTCCTCTCCTTCTGCCTTCCTGTGTTTGCCCCTCCCCTTCCTGTGGTTGAGCTGGGCGCGGAGCCGTGCGATCTCCCTCTGGAACTCTCTGAGCAGGGCGTCTTTAGGGTCTTCGTTAACTCTTGGCTGGTTCTGGATGTTTTTCGCTCTGTTAGCGTAGCGGAGCGTGGTGAGGGTCTCCTCGTAGTGTTGGGGGGCGGGGCCTAGCGTAGCCACCATCACTGTCTTGGCGTTGCCCCCCAGGGAGTCCTGTAATAACCGGGTCAGTTTGGAGTCCCGGTACGGAACGTGGCCGCTACGCCTGTCTGCCAGTGCTGAGATCACGTTGCCTAGTGCCGACAGAGACAGGTTGATCTTGGCAGCTTCCTTCAGGCGTTCTCCGTGGACGCCCGTCTTGGCCTGCCGCTCGCTGCCCGCCAGGTCAACCAGGTTGAGCCGGCCCACCCTGATGTGCTGCCGCCCGTCCGGCCCCGGCAGGGAACACTCCACCGTGATGAGGAACAGGGTGTGGGAACGGGAAGAGTGTTTGTTCATGTCTGTTGCTCCCACCGAGCGCGCCTGGTTACCCACATTCATCACTTCCTCTATCTCCTTTATGCTCTTACACACGCACGCCGTCAGGTCACGTACGTACACCCCACTCTCCGGGCTCTCCCTCAGCTCCAGGGTGCGGGGGGGGTGGGCGTGCACGTTGGGATCCAGTAGATCCCTGATCTCCTCTCGGTAGATCTCCAGGTAAGAGGCTCTGACCAGATACTGACGGTCGGCTGTGGAGCGGGAGATCTGGGTGAAGACGTGTTCGAAGGCATTGGGGATGACGCCTCTCTTCTCTGGTTCCAGCCATGCCCCCTGCATGGTGTAGGTCTTCCCGGTACCCGTCTGGCCGTAGGCGAAGATGGTTCCGTTAAACCCGTCTAGGACAGAATCGATCAGTGGCCGCACCGTCTCATCATAAAGATCACGCTGTTTAGACGAGGGGTCGTACACAGAGTCGAACGTAAACGTCTTACGCGGCTCGCCGGGCGGAGCGCGAGGGTTCCGTAAGACCACCTGACCCAGACGCACGTCCATCTCTACAATCCCGCCCTCTCCTCCCGGTGTCCGGGTAACACCAGCCGCTGCCGCCTCCTCTTTGCGGTTTAACGGGCGACAGCGGATTACCACCTTCACCGTCTCACTACTCTTCACCTTAGACATCCAGACTATGACTTATTTTCTATTACTATATATTATAGATTAATATCTGATCTACTATTATACCGTATATCTTTCCACCTGTATTTATCAGGTATTGATCCGACAGTGGGTAGCTATCCCTTCTGGTGCTGACTTCAACAGAATGGTGCAAAATAAACTAATGAATATACCTGGAGCAGTTACTGTGGTAGTATCATGTTATTACCAATTAACTGACCGGTTATTTCTGACAACAGTAAAATCAAGTGCTCCGCTATTACAGTAATGCTACAGTAATTCAGGCAGGCTATATGGTAACGGTAAACAGGCAGGCTATATGACTACAGTAACGGTAAACAGGCAGGCTATATGACTACAGTAACGGTAAACAGGCAGGCTATATGACTACAGTAACGGTAAACAGGCAGGCTATATGACTACAGTAACGGTAAACAGGCAGGCTATAATGTAACACTGAACAACAGGCCTTATTACAGACCTAGTGGGGGTAAATTAGCCTGTTTACCAAATGGCCTAACCTAAAATTAGCCTGTTTACCAATTAAATTAAATTAGCCCGTTAATTCATCATATTAGTAATATGAATAACCATAATCTGTCGCTGGTCTCTCAGTCTCAATTTATCTCTGCGTCTTTTCTATAATTCTCTCTGTCTGTTTTCAACTAGAATCTCTCTGACAGAATCTCCACCCCGGCCCACTTATATCGATTATTATATAATACTTCTTAGATGTTATACTCTCATTCTTAATCCTATCGATCCGTGTGTTTCTAACCGGCAGCAGTAATGATTTAATTCACAGAATGGATCGCGTTAACCGGCGGTATTAAACACGGGGTTAGCTCCGTTAATAAGCCTAGCTAACGCTCAGTAAAGAGATAAATAGCCTAATCACGAGCTCTCACCGCGCCAGGGCGACGGTTCCGTTGCGGTCCCGGTGCATTCTGTCTGTCGGTAGGGGGTTCATTCGGTAACAAAGCAAGCTCCGCCTTCACACGTCCCGGTCAATCAACAGTCATCGACGTTTTTACCGTAATCCTTGTTCCTCATGTTCTGAGCTGCAGAGATGCTGTGTGTGCTACTGAGAGCGAGCTCTGGGATGGAGGAGAGCGAGCACACACACACACACACACACACACACACACACACACACACACACACACACGCACGCACACACACATACACACTAATGACTTCTTCAGCCACACCCCACATCATTGCAGAAGGCAACAAGGGGACCATGGGAAATGGAGTTCTACACCATAATAATATATGGCCATAATAGTCTGTTTACATTATTATCATAGATCCATGTTAGACCCATTCATGTTCAGTTCAATAATAAGACACTTTCTTCTCTCCTTCATCCTATCTACAGTAGCTTAGCTCCATCCCTCCCTCTCCTAAACTCTTTCATTTGCAAAGATCTAAAATAACTATACTGAACAAAAATGTAAACGCAACATGTAAAATGTTGGTCCCATGTTTCATGAGCTGAAATAAAAGATCCCAGAAATTGTTCCATACACACAAAAAGCTTATTTCTTTCAAATGTTGCACACAATTTTGTTTCCATCCCTGTTAGTGAGCATTTTTCATTTGCCAAGATAATCCATCCACCTGACAGGTGTGGCATATCAAGAAGCTGATTTGGTATTTTGGTATTTTATTAGGATCCCCATTAGCTGTAGCAAAAGCAGCAGCTACTCTTCCTGGGGTCCACACAGAACACGAAACATGACATATTACAGAACATTAATACACAATAATAGCTCAAGGACATAATTACAGTTGAAGTCGGAAGTTTACGTACACTAAGGTTGGAGTCATTAAAACACTTTTTTTTCAACCACCGCACAAATTTCTTGTCAACAAACTATAGTTTTGGCAAGTCGGTTAGGACATCTACTTTGTGCATGACACAAGTCATTTTCCCAACAATTGTTTACAGACAGATTATTTAACTTATAATTCACTGTATCACAATTCCAGTGGGTCAGAAGTTTACATACACTAAGTTGACTGTGCCTTTAAACAGCTTGGAAAATTCCAGAAAATTATGTCATGGCTTTAGAAGCTTCTGATAGGCTACAGGTGTACCTGTGGATGTATTTCAAGGCCTACCTTCAAACTCAGTGCCTCTTTTCTTGACATCATATGAAAATCAAAAGAAATCAACCAAGACCTCCGAAAAAATCTTGTAGACCTCCACAAGTCTGGTTCATCCTTGGGAGCAATTTCCAAATGCCTGAAGGTACCACGTTCATCTGTACAAACAATAGTACGCAAGTATAAACACCATGGGACCACGCAGCCGTCATACCGCTCAGGAAGGAGATGCGTTCTGTCTCCTCGAGATTACAGATTCGACCATGAAGGCCTGATTCACACAATCTCCTCTGAACAGTTGATGTTGAGATGTGTCTGTTACTTGAACTCTGTGAAGCACTTATTTGGCCTGCAATTTATGAGGCTGGTAACTCTAATGAACTTATCCTCTGCAGCAGAGGTAACTCTGGGTCTTCCATTCCTGTCACGGTCCTCATGAGAGCCAGTTTCATCATAGCGCTTGATGGTTTTTGCGACTGCACTTGAGGAATCTTTCAAAGTTCTTGACATTTTCCGTATTGACTGACCTTCATGTCTTAAAGTAATGATGGACTGTCGTTTCTCTTTGCTTATTTGAGCTGTTCTTGCCATAATATGGACTAGGTATTTTATCAAATAGGGCTATCTTCTGTATACCCCCCCTACCTTGTCACAACACAACTGATTGGCTCAAATGCATTAAGAAGGAAATAAATTCCACAAATTAACTTTTAAGAAGGCACACCTGTTAATTGAAATGCATTCCAGGTGACTACCTCATGAAGCTGGTTGAGAGAATGCCAAGAGTGTGCAAAGCTGTCATCAAGGCAAAGGGTGGCTACTTTGAAGAATCTCAAATATAAAATATATTTTGATTTGTTTAACTCTTTTTTGGTTACAACATGATTCCATATGTGTTATTTCATAGTTTTGATGTCTACCACTATTATTCTACAATGTAGAAAATAGTAAAAATAAAGAAAAACCCTTGAATGAGTAGGTGCGTCCAAACCTTTGACTGGTATTGTAAGTTTTCTCAACAACAGGTTATGGTCAATAAAATCAAAGGCTGCACTGAAATCTAACATTACAGCTCCTACAATCTTCTTATTATCAATTTCCTTCAACCAATCATCAGTAATTTGTGTCAGTGCAGTATATGTTGTGTGCTTCTCTATAAGCATGCTGGAAGTCTGTTGTCAATATGTTTACAGAGAAATAGCATTGTATTTGGTCAAACACCATTTTTTTCCAACAGTTTGCTAAGAGCTGGCAGCAAGCTGATAGGTCTGATGTTAGAACCAGTAAAGGCTGCTTTACCACTCTTGGGTAGCGGAATGACTTTGGCTTCCCTCCAGGCCTGAGGACAAAGACTTTCCTCTAGGCTCAGATTAAAGATATGACAGATAGGAGTGGCTATAGAGTCAGCTACCATCCTCAGTAGCTTTCCATCTAAGTTGTCAATGCCAGGAGGTTTGTCATTAAATGGCATATTATATTATTGATCGATAACAATAATTTTCCACCTCTCCCACACTAACTTTACAAATTTCTAACTTACAAGGCTTTTCTTTCATTATTAGTTTTTTAATGCATGAGTACGATGGCTCACTGTTCGTTGTTAGCATTTCCTGCCTAAGTTTGCCCACTTTGTCAATGAAGTAATCATTTAAATAATTGTCAACATCAAATGGTTGTGTGATGAATAAGCCATCTAATTCGATGAAAGATGGAGTATAATGTTTCTTTATGCCCATAATTCCATTTAAAGTTCTCAAAGGTTTTTTTCTCATTCTTTATATCATTGATCTTGGCTTCATGATACAGTTTCTTCTTCTTTTTGTTGAGTTTAGTCACATCATTTCTCAATTTGCAGTAAGTCAGCCAGTCAGATGTGCAGCCAGACTTATTAGCCACTCCTTTTGCCCCGTCTCTTTCAACCATACAGTTTTTCAATTCCTCATCAATCCATGGAGCCTTAACAGTTCTAACAGTCAGTTTCTTAACAGGTGCATGTTTATCAATAATTGGAAGAAGCAATTTCATAAAATCATCAAGTGCAGCGTCTGGATGCTCCTTATTAATCACATCAGACCAACAAATATTTTATACATCATCCACATAAGAGTCACAGCATAATCTTTTGTATGATCTCTTATATACTATTTTAGGCCCAGCATTTGGAACTTTGGCTTTCCTGGATATAGCCACTATATTGTGATCAGTGCATCCAATGGGTACGGATACAGCTTTAGAACGAAGTTCTACAGTATTAGTAAAAATGTGATCAATACATGTGGATGATCTTGTTCCTGTAGTGTTTGTAAACACCTTGGTAGGTTGATTAATAACCTGAACCAGATCACAGGCACTGGTTATGGTGAGAAGCTTCCTCTTGGGTGGACAGCTTGATGAAAACCAGTCAATATTCAGGTACCCAAGAAAGTAGACCTCTCTTTTTACATCACATACACTATAAAGCATTTCACACACATTATTTAGATACTGACTGTTAGCACTTGGTGGCCTATAGCAACACCCCAAAAGAATAGGCTTTAGATGAAGCAGGTGAACCTGCAAATCAAATCAAATTGTATTTGTCACATGCCCCGAATACAATAGGTGTAGCCTTACAGTGAAATGCTTACTTACACAGCACTTCAATAACACTTGACATAAGATCTTCTCTAAGCATTACAGGGATATGGCTCTTAATATATACAGCAACACCTCCCCCATAAGCATTCCTGTCTCTTCTATAGATGTTATATTCTTGTATTGCTACTGCTGTATCATCAAAGGAATTATCTAAGTGAGTCTCAGAAATGGCTAATATATTAATGTTATCTGATGTTAGCAAGTTATTGATTTCATGAACCTTATTTATATCACTACATATATTAATATGGGCTATTTTCAGCCCTTTCCTGGGCAGCTTATCAGAGATAGACATAATATGGAAAAGAGCAAACAAAGCAAGAGAAAAATGTATACACATTCAGCAGTCCATTAATCAGTTGGTGTGTGTGTGTGTGTGTGTGTGTGTGTGTGTGTGTGTGTGTGTGTGTGTGTGTGTGTGTGTGTGTGTGTGTGTGTGTGTGTGTGTGTGTGTGTGTGTGTGTGTGTGTGTGTGTGTGTGTGTGTGTGTGTGTGTGTGTGTGTGTGTGTGTGTGTGTGTGTGTGTGTGTGTGTGTGGCCCTGTGTGTGTGTGTGTGTGTGTGTGTGTGTGTGTGTGTGTGTGTGTGTGTGTGTGTGTGTGTGTGTGTGTGTGTGTGTGTGTGTGTGTGTGTGTGTGTGTGTGTGTGTGTGTGTGTGTGTGTGTGTGTGTGTGCTGCGGGGCTGAAGCTATGAACCCATAGGCTTGGCTCTCTCATCCCTTCTGGGAGGGAGGGTGGACAATGAGCCTGTCATAGTGGATGTAAGCAATGTCCCCACGTGTCTGGGATAAGTTATTTTCTCTTCTGGTGCACAGCTTCAGGATAGTCCTCGTTGAAGAAGATGTTCGTTCCTCTCAAGTTCCTGGCTCTTTCCAGAACAGCTACCTTGTCCTTGAACCTCAGAAACTTGACCACTATCGGCCTGGGCCTGTCACCTGGGCCGGTGGTGGGTTTTCCAGTCCTGTGGACGCGCTCCACCTCAATCTTCCTGTGGTCCATTTTTATTTGATTGGAGATCATTTCCCTCACTTTGTCCTCAGACTCCGTCCGGGTCTCATGTGGAGATTCTGCAATTCCGTCCACAACCATGTTGTTTCACCTTGATTGTCCCTTGAGATAATCTGATTCCTCCGTCATTGTTATCATGGATTCACATACAGAACTTATGTCCTCTCTCAATGACTTACAGATTGCTGTCATCTTGCTGTTCTACTATTTCAGAACTGCAAACTGTTCTTCAGGTCCTGGACCTCTCTGGTCAGGTCGTCCATTATTTTATTAGTTGACTCCACCAATATTTGGACTCAAGACTTGAAGCTATTTTCTTGTTGTTGTAACAACTGCTTGTATAAATATTTTTGTTAGTTTAAAAGATCCTTCACCTGTGATCGAGAGACACCACTGTGCTCAACAGCCACCAGCGTTGGTCTTTGTCATGGTAGCAAGGTAGGCTACGCTGTTACTCCTCACAGATCCAGACAGGGCAGGTCGCAGGAACCTGGAAACAGCAACAGGGATTACCGCGTTGTGGTACCGCGTTGTGGTACCGCGTTGTGGTACCGCGTTGTGGTACCGCGATGTGGTACCGCGTTGTGGTACCGCGATGTGGTACCGCGATGTGGTACCGCGTTGTGGTACCGCGTTGTGGTACCGCGATGTGGTACCGCGTTGTGGTACCGCGATGTGGTACCGCGTTGTGGTACCGCGTTGTGGTACCGCGATGTGGTACCGCGATGTTGCACGGCTTCCCATTAGAATTCGTATAATGTCCTGGTTTCCCTGGAAACTGGGATCACCTCTGTCAAGTTCAGGTCCCATTCGGTTTTGGTCCTTATGGTCGTTCTCCTGGAACTGGGATCACCTCTGTCAAGTTCAGGTCCCATTCAGTTTTGGTCCTTATGGTCGTTCTCCTCACAGTCATTTGTTTCACCGTTGTTTTGATCAACAGGGATTTCAGCAACACACAGTAAAATACTATTCCCATTACTACCAGTGCTATGCCTTTTATCATTGCCATTTTTGTGAACATTGCCCCCCATTTTCCAAAAGTTAAGTCCAGCCAATCCCAGGCACTTGCGTCCTGCCCAGCATTGTTATTGACTTCCTGTCTCAATCCTTTAAGCTTGATCATTGCCTCAGAGAATGTTCCTCCTGGGGCAGTATTATTAGGAATAAAGGTGCAGCACTCGCTTCCAAACATAACACAGACTCCGCCTTTTTCTGCTAGGACCCAATCCAGAGCCTGTCTATTCTGCCAGGTCGTCCTACTTGTTGCCTGTTCTTGTTCTCCCAGCGCTGACAGCGCTGAGTCAGTATAATTGATGAACCTCTGCTGATTGTAATACATGTATTTGATCCATTCCACATTTTTATTAGGCGTTATCCAAAGAAGTATTGATTCAAATCCTGATCTCACTCCTAGCTTTAAATTAATTGTGAATTCCCCTAGGTTGGCCTATAGCATCTATCTGTACGTTTGGATCGGCTTCATATGCCCTTTTTGATCTTTTTAATTTGATATCCTGTGCACCACTCTTTAAAGCCTCCCAGTCAACTATTACAACTTGTTGTATCAGCTGTACTCTGGCACAGATCCCTTTCCATCCTTTTGGCCATAATGTCCTTAGCTGCCCCTGACAGACCCAGAAGAAATCTGCAATGGCCACTGACTGATCCTCATTAGGAACGATCAGTGGTACTGACTGATCCTCATAAGGCGAGCAGTGGTACTGACTGATCCTCATAAGGTGATCAGTGGTACTGACTGATCCTCATAAGGAACGATCAGTGGTAATGCCAGTGTCTGATTTTTGGGGTAACTATTACCCCAGTACTGGACCGGGCTGCCTGATACATTTTAGTGCACTTTCCCAATGAATAACTACTTCAGCAACACTGGCCCCTGTAAATGCAGTACTTGTAAGTATTACATGATGTTGTATATCTAGGTCTTGGGCTGTTATCCTTATGTCTATGATCCACCTGTCTTTTTCTTTTATTATCTTGAGGTCACTGTTACCCCATGTGATTTCCCCATAAACCCTGTGCTGGTTCCTCCCAGACCAATAATCATTTGACAATCGTTCTTAAATAGCGATCCCTTTCTGTACTTCAGTTGTGGTTCTTGCTTGTGCAGGAATATACATTCTAATCCTGTCTGTTTCTCTTCTCTGTCTTGTTCTTGTGCTCTCTACTATTGTCAATATGCCATTTTCCTTACTCAACTGTTCTGGTTCCCAACCTTTATTAGGGGGACCAGTCAAAGGCAGAGAAGTTAATGGTGGGGAAGTCTGGTGAATCTTGGAGATCTTGGAGGACTTGGAGGTCTTGGAGGTCTTGGAGGTCTGTCCCTCCGCCGAGGGCCAGAGAACGCAGCTCATCAGTAGCATTCCCATCGCCATCCTCCCCCATCTCCTGACTCTGGCCAGCTCCAGCAGAGAGTGGTGACTCTGCTTGAGCTTCCATCACTTCTCCCTCTTCTTCTGTTTCTGTTTCCTCTTCTTCCCTATTGGGTATTTCAGCATCCTCAGCTCCCTCATCTCTAGGTCGTCGGTTTCCTCGTGGAACTCTGGTGCAGTGGTTTAGATGATACCAGGTCGAGCTCCCCTCTATCCGTACAGCCGTTGGTGTAGCCTGGGTGACGATGTCTCGGTTCGTACCACTTCCTTCTGAAGACCCGGACACAGAGCTTTTCCCCTGGGACTGCTGCTGGTGGTGGTGGTGGTGGATTCACTTCTGGTTCTGGAACTCTGTTTTTATCCTGTCGGTAGATAACTTTATGTATCGCAGTTAGTTGCCTAATATACTCTTCTAATGATCTTTCCAACTGTTCTCGAGGTGGACCATTATATGGTCCTCTTATTACTGACACTGGCATGGGTCGACCCGTAAGCATTTCATGCGGTGTTAGATGCGTTATTCTGTTAGCTTGCATGCGATAACTCATTAGTGCCAGAGGTAAGGCATCTGCCCAATTCAATTTCGTGCTCCTACAGATCTTTGCAATTTTCGCTTTCAGAGTCCCGTTAACATTTTCCACCATGCCTTGAGATTGGGGGTGGTAAACACATCCCAATCTTTGCTTTATGCGCAACTGCTGCAGCACTAGTTTTACTGTTTTCTGTATAAACGCTGCTGAGCTATAGCTCTTCCTAGATACTCAACCCTTCCAACTGCTTTAGTCTGCTGAGCTATAGCTCTTCCTAGGTACTCAACCCTTCCAACTGCTTTAGTCTGCTGAGCTATAGCTCTTCCTAGGTACTCAAATCTTCCAACTGCTTTAGTCTGCTGAGCTATAGCTCTTCCTAGGTACTCAACCCTTCCAACTGCTTTAGTCTGCTGAGCTATAGCTCTTCCTAGGTACTCAACCCTTCCAACTGCTTTAGTCTGCTGATCTATAGCTCTTCCTAGGTACTCAACCCTTCCAACTGCTTTAGTCTGCTGATCTATAGCTCTTCCTAGGTACTCAAATCTTCCAACTGCTTTAGTCTGCTGAGCTATAGCTCTTCCTAGGTACTCAACCCTTCCAACTGCTTTAGTCTGCTGAGCTATAGCTCTTCCTAGGTACTCAACCCTTCCAACTGCTTTAGTCTGCTGATCTATAGCTCTTCCTAGGTACTCAAATCTTCCAACTGCTTTAGTCTGCTGAGCTATAGCTCTTCCTAGGTACTCAAATCTTCCAACTGCTTTAGTCTGCTGAGCTATAGCTCTTCCTAGGTACTCAAATCTTCCAACTGCTTTAGTCTGCTGATCTATAGCTCTTCCTAGGTACTCAACCCTTCCAACTGCTTTAGTCTGCTGAGCTATAGCTCTTCCTAGGTACTCAACCCTTCCAACTGCTTTAGTCTGCTGATCTATAGTATATTGACGTTTTTTCTTTGCCACTTTATGTCGTCCTTCTGCCTCTCCAAAATCTTTACAGCGTCCTGATGGCATTGTTCTATCGTGGTTGCACAAACCAGCAGTGGCGGCTGGTGAAAAATATTCTCGGTGGGGCTGTGCCATACTTTTTTTTCCCTGTAACCATCGCGATATATTTTAACACAAACTGCAGGACAGCAGTGCTCAGTGAAACATTCAGTAATTATTTAATGCCAATATTATAAAGTTGAGGCATTCTTACACAAAAACATATTACACAAACCCAAGCCTTTCATTTGCATTTAAAGTGAACTTTTCACCATTGGTAGTAAACAGGCAACGCAACAGGCATGCTGTCAGAACAGAGTGGAAAGTGGACAATAACATGAAATTATTATAAAGTTTATAGGAAATCTTACACTGTATAAAAGGATGTATAATATAGAAATGGATATCAAGTGGATGAACTCAAACCTTTGACTGGAAGAATAGCATACAGTATTTTATGATCATACTAAATGTGACTAATTGTTAATGTGCTCCAGAACTGCAACAATTAATTGATACAAAACAACATATATACAGTAATATTAGCAAAGACACTATTAAGACTTTCTAGAGTACCATATATAACTGGATTTTTTATGCTAAGGTCAACTATATACAAAGAAACATGCGGCCAGAGCTGCTCTGTGTGTGTGTGTCTGTCATCTTATTTGTACAGGAATTTTGCCCGTCTGTCCTTCTGAGTGGCAAACCTCTCAATGACCCTTTGATTAAAGTCAGGAATGTCCCTGACAAGTTTCTTCTCCATGGAGAGCATGGCCAGAGCGTTCAGGCGATCCTGTGTCATGCTGTTTCTCAGGAAGGTCTTGATCCTTTTCAGTGTAGAGAAGCACCTTTCTGACTCAGCAGTTGTCATGGGTGTGGTGATGAGGATCTTGAGGAGGCTGGCAGTCTCTGTGAAAGTGCTCTGAAGGTTGTTCTCCATGAAGAACTGGTACAGGGGCACTGCACCACTACAAGCCTTGAACTCACTGTTCTCATAGATGAGGGACAGTTCGGTTTTGAGCTTGGCCTTGTTCAACATGGGGTACGCCTCCACGGTTGTTTCAAGCGCTGTATCGGGGGAACTTCACACTGTGTTGTGGGAACAACTCTCCGTGCAATAGTGTTGCGCTGATGAGGTGCTGGGTGAAGGAGAACCTCTCTTTGGCATGACTCAGGATGGTATCACATACCTGTAAAAGATACATCATCAGCTTTAATTTGCAATTAAGCTATTTTGATGCAAGTGATCCTGACTGACACATGCCTATGTCCAACTCAAGTATATGATTACCAAGGTGCTGATTGTTCAGGGTTTTGGCTACATACTACCAGGCCTGAAAAAAGTTCTAGGGGGAAACACTGACAATTACATCACAACTTACCTCTATAGCCAACCTCTGTTGTTCTCCTGGTCCCAGCATCCTCCGTCGCTTGATGGGCTGTTGCTGCTCGTCAGATGCGCTGTCCCCACACAAAGAGGGAATTGAGGCCCTGGGTCCAAAAAATAAAGTTTAATTTGATAACTTGTAATCAGACTTCTTAACTCACTGTAATTCCCCCTCAACACACAACCAGTGACTTTTATATATATATATATATATATATATATATATATATATATATATATATATATATATATATATATATATATATATATATATTAGGGCTGTCAAATGATTAAAATTTTTAATCAAATTAATCAGAATTTTCAGTGGATTAATCATGATTAATCACTATTTGCAATTACACCTGAATCCTAACCATTTTTTTTCTGAAATGCATACCAAAAGATAAATAACAGGACACAGATACATAATTTTCATATTATGTCTGTTTATTAACACAGCCAAATAATGGTGTTTTAAATCAAGCTGAAACATGCTACACACCATAATATTTGTCTTTGTAATGTTCCATCACTTCCTCTTTGGCATTCCTCTTAACCAGGATGTACCATTTACAGTATTCAATTGAACAGAAAGCAATAAATGTAGTCAAATCATAACAGTGACCTACCACATTTTTGCACAATTTGAGTCATCTGTGGAAAAAAACATTTTCAATAAAACTTTTAAATCAAACCAAAGAACAATCTTTTACCTTTTCCTCCATTCTTTAATCCAGTTGCTCAAAAATCCAGTTGCTAACTACTATAACATGTTGCACTGAAACTGGTCTTTTTGTTTGAACATCACCTTTCAAATCTACTGAGCTTCATCATCTTTCAGCCAGTTGCTGAGGCAAACTAACTTGTTCACATTTTCTGAAAGTAAAGCTGACCTTTTCTTGTTCACAATGTGACCTGCAACTGAGAAAAGTCGTTCACAGGGAACAGTGGTTGCAGGAGTGGCTAGATATCAAATTATCTGAGGTTGATTTTGTTAATTGCCTGCAAACATTCAGCGTGGTCTGGCGCAAACCACTTGCTGAATCTGACGGCCCAGCAAACGCATGTTTGGCGTTGACATGGTACTTCAAGCTTGAACAGCTCCGGTGAAATT
This sequence comes from Coregonus ussuriensis, assembly GCA_031479575.1. NCBI lineage: Eukaryota > Metazoa > Chordata > Actinopteri > Salmoniformes > Salmonidae > Coregonus > Coregonus ussuriensis. The sequence goes on along the minus strand of CM062505.1, from coordinate 318,938 downwards.
GAAACTCCTTCTTACAAATCTTGCAAATAACCTTGTACTTGTTAACTGTACCATCATCATTCTTTTTATATTTGAATCCGTCAATAGGCCCACTTTGCTCACCTTGCTCCATCTCGCCTCTAGCTCCCAACCACTTTCCTGACCTGAATAATTTGTCACACTGCGCATGCGTGAAATGCGTTAAAAAAATTGACGTAATTAACAGCAAACAACTAATTAACGTCGTTAACGCGCTATTTTTGACAGCCCTAATATATATATATATATATATATATATATAGACAGACAGACAGACAGACAGACAGATAGTGTGTATATACACACAAACTATGTCTAGTAACTGCTTTTAACCTGTGATGTACATAATTAACTGATGTTATTACGTTTTAAAGCCTTTTTCTATTACATTTGTGAGAGGGATGCAACATCATTTTGTTCTGCTGTGCACTTAGCAATAAAGTTAATCTTCAATAACAACTAGGCCTCTTCTAGAAATTGACCTGGTGGACACCTGAATAATTATTACAAACTGTGTAGTACTTTCCTGCATTATTATCAACGTCTGATTGTGTCTTCTCTTTCCTTTTAAAATACTAAAACAAATATAATTGTGACGGCTCTATGATAATCACTCACTTTGATGACCAGACACATTTAGGCTTTTAAACTGTTGTAAGTGAACTATTCATCTTTCTAACAACATCTTTATCAGCCAATAGTAAATATAGTTATTTACCTGATTGTTAGCATGCTGTCTGTGAACCTCTGGACAAGTGCTTTAATGAAGACAGGGTCGATGTTCCTCTTCTGCAGCTGGCTGAAAAGCATGTCCACATTTGGCATGATCTTGTGGAACAGTGCCAGGAAAAAACAGAAAGCCTCGTCTTCGAGCATCCTCACAAAGCCCCCCGCCTCTCTGACAGTCGGGGCATCAAAGTTCCCAGAGTCTCTGATGGTCTGGAAACACGTTAGGAGGTCATCCCTGTACTCGTACACAGTGTTTACAGCGCGACTGTGGAAGTTCCACCGTGTTGTAGAGGCTCTGGGGAGTCTATGCGCAACCACTTCGTCAAGCACGGTGGTTCGCTTGGGAGACCTGGAGAAGAAAGCAGAAAATCCTGCAAGGTCGGAAAAGAAAGTGCCGATCCTGGGGATGCGTGAAGTAGCCTGCTGCATGATGAGGTTCAGCTGATGTGCATAGCAGTGGACGTAGTGCGCATTTTCGTACACATCCACTATTTTACGCTGCACTCCGCCGGTGGCTCCCCTCATCACACTTGCTCCGTCGTAAGCCTGGGCAATAAGTTTGGCCTTTTGTCCATGTGAGAGTATGGTGCTGAGCCTCTCCAGCAGCGCTGTAGCGATGGTGTCGGCGGTTGCGTTCTCGATCAAAATGAACTCGAAAAAACGCTCTTGGACGTTACTTTTAGCATCGATGTAGCGTATCACAAGCACCAACTGGCAGTGGGTGGAAACGTCAGTCGTCTCGTCAGCTTGAATGGCGATAAAATCAGCACTCTTTACTTCCTCCAGGATGTAATCCTTAAGCACTGACAGCATACAGTCCAACAGCTCGTTCTGTATCGTCTTTGACGTGCCCTTAAAAACGGTAGCTGTCTTCAGGTGCTCCTCCAGCACACTGTCGAGGGAGGCAACAAAATCCACTAAGCCCCGGAAAATGCCGGGGTTGTCCGAGGAGTCAGTCTCCTCGTGCCCACGCAAGGCCAACTCAAAAGCCCCACAGAACTTCACACAATCGATAATTTTGGATAGAATGTGCCTGTTTTTATCCACCTCCTCATTGTGTTTCCTCACCGCAATCCTGTGGCCGTCATCCAGCTGCGTAGCAATGTTCACCCTTCCTAATACAGCTAGCTTTACAGAGTTGTCCATGTGTGCCCTGGTGTTCTCATGTTTCTTTACCTTCTCTGACAGGTGCTTCATATCCCTCACTCCGGTACCTGTCCATGCTGAATCTGACCCCGTCGTTTTAAAAAGCAAGCACGGAAAGCAAAATAAAGCATTAGCATCAGTGCACCCAGCTAGCCAAGCCTTCCTGGTGTACCAGCTACGGGAGAAGCCGCGCATATACTGCTTCCCTTTCTCGCTAGCCTGCTGTCTGATTGAGAGGTCAGGTTGATCTGGGCCCAGCTCTTTCACCCGAACTTTCTCTGACAAAGTTCTCCTCTCAAACGGATCTTGGAGGAGAGATTTCACCGAGTTAGGGTTGGGTCTTGGAGGAGTAACGTTTGCGCTCGCCATTGTCGTCTAGTAAAAATGGCGCCACTGGAGCCCGGTCCTTATTTTATCAGGGGCGAGCTTGGGGCGATAAAATAATCGCCCTCCTTGGATTCGATTTAGATTCGATTTAAGATCGCTGATTGGCTACATTTTATGTCATACATTCATATCTTAAATTAGCAATTGGCTTAACTGCTACGTAGACCCGCCTCCTCGGGGCACTTTCTGTATCGCCCAGAGCTGACGAGGCGTTTGACAGGCAGAGGAAAGGTTGCGAATATGATTTTCTATCATATCTTACACATATTACTGTGTGCATTCCATATTTCAAACACACAAATATTGACATACTGATGTTTTTATTATTATTATTATTATTATTATTATTATTATTTTTTTTTTAATAATTTTATTTAAGGGGGCGGCGCCCTAGCGCCCTCTATCGGCCAGCCGCCACTGCAAACCAGTAAGTCATCTACATAATGTATTAATGTTCCTTCCAATGTTAATTATTCTAAGTCAGCTCTCAGTACTTTATTAAATAAATGAGGAGAATGCTTAAATCCCTGAGGCATCCTCGTGCATGTAAATTGCTGACCTTTGTAAGTGAATCCAAACAAGTGTCTACTTTCTTCCGCTAAAGGTACACTGAAAAATGCTCCACATAAATCTATTACTGAGAACCATTTAGCATCTGGTGGAATGTTTGTGAGCAGTGCGTGTGGATTGGGTCCCTCTGCTTGGTAGTCTTGAACTACTTCATTCACTGCTCTCAGGTCATGGACCAGTCTCCACTTCTGTTTGTCCGCTTTTACTACTGGTAGCAGTGGCGTGTTACAGTCACTCTGAGTTTTAGTCAGTACTCCTGCTTCTAACAATCCCTCTATTGTAGGTTGGATTCCTGCCTCTGCTTCAGGTTTCATTGGATATTGCTGTTTCAATGGGGGTCTTGTGTCTGCCTTTAATTTAATGCAGATTGGATTAGCAGATTTTACTAGACCCACATCTGTATCATGTTTTGCCCATAGGTGTTCTGTGATGATACTTTCCATGTCACGATCGTCTGAAGCAGGAGACCAATGCGCAGCGTTGTGAGTGAACATGATGACTTTATTTATAAAAGCAACCACGAAAAAACAACAAAAGACGATACGTGAAGTTCTCTATGACACCGACTGAACATAGCACAAGGAAACAATAACCCACAAAACAAAGGAGAAAACACACAGAATATATATGGCTCCCAATCAGAGATAACGAGCCGACAGCTGACACTCGTTACCTCCGATTGGGAGTCATAGACCAATCACCACTAGACACAAACAAAATGAAACTCACCCATCCCCAACACCACCAAATGAAATACACCCAAACAAATGAAAATGAACAACCCTGGCTCAATTATCAAAGTCCATGGAGCCAGAGTGTCACAGTACCCCCCCCCTAAAGGTGCGAACTCCGGGCGCACCAACATCAGGACTAGGGGAGGGTCTGGGTGGGCGTCTGTCCACGGTGGCGGCTCTGGCCCCGGTCGTGATCCCCACCCCACCACAGTCACAACCTGCTTCGGTAGCCTCCTCCCAATGACCACCCTCCAACTAACCCCACCTGGACTAAGGGGCAACACCGGACTAAGGGGCAGCATCGGCCTAAGGGGCAGCACCGGGATAAGGGGCAGCACCGGGATAAGGGGCAGCACCGGGATAAGGGGCAGCACCGGGACAAGGGGCAGCACCGGGCTAAGGGGCAGCACCGGACTAAGGGGCAGCACCGGACTACGGGGCAGTACCGGACTACGGGGCAGTACCGGACTAAGGGGCAGTACCAGGCTAAGGGACAGCACCAGGATAAGGGACAGCAACAGGATAAGGAGCAACACCGAGCTAAGGGGCAGCACCTGACTAAATGGCGGATCCTGGCCGGCTGGCGGATCCCGGCTGGACGGCTCTGGCGGATCCCGGCTGGACGGCTCTGGCGGATCCCGGCTGGACGGCTCTGGCGGATCCCGGCTGGACGGCTCTGGCGGATCCCGGCTGGACGGCTCTGGCGGATCCTGGCTGGACGGCTCTGGCGGATCCTGGCTGGACGGCTCATGGCTGGCTGACGGATCTGGCTGCTCATGGCTGGCTGACGGATCTGGCTGCTCATGGCTGGCTGACGGATCTGGCTGCTCATGGCTGGCTGACGGATCTGGCTGCTCATGGCTGGCTGACGGATCTGGCTGCTCATGGCTGGCTGACGGATCTGGCTGCTCATGGCTGGCTGACGGATCTGGCTGCTCATGGCTGGCTGACGGATCTGGCTGCTCATGGCCGACTGACGGATCTGGCTGATCCTGTCTGGCGGAAGGCTCTGGCTGATCCTGTCTGGCAGAAGGCTCTGGCTGATCCTGTCTGGCAGAAGGCTCTGGCTGATCCTGTCTGGCAGAAGGCTCTGGCTGATCCTGTCTGGCGGAAGGCTCTGGCTGATCCTGTCTGGCGGAAGGCTCTAGCGGCTCCGGTCTGGCGGACGGCTCTGATGGCTCATGGCAGACGGGCGGCTTTGCAGGCTTTGGGCAGACGGGCAGTTCAGGCCCCGTTGGGCAGACGGCAGACTCTGGCCGTCTGAGGCGCATCGTAGGCCTGGTGCGTGGTGCCGGAACAGGAGGTACCGGCCTGAGGACACGCATCTCAGGGCTAGTGCGGGGAGAAGCAACAGGGCATGCTGGACCCTGGGGACGCACCGTAGGCCTGATGCGTGGTGCCGGAACTGGAGGTACCGGGCTGAGGACACGCATCTCAGGGCTAGTGCGGGAAGCAGCAACAGGGCATGCTTGGCCCTGGGGACGCACCGTAGGCCTGATGCGTGGTGCCGGAACTGGAGGTACCGGGCTGAGGACACGCATCTCAGGGCTAGTGCGAGGAGTCGGAACAGGGCATGCTGGACCCTGGGGACTCTCATAACGCCTAGTGCGGGGAGCCGGAACAGGGCCTGCTGGACCCTGGGGACTCACCTCACGCCTAGTGCGGAGAGCAGGAACAGGCCGGGCTGGGCTGGCGACGCGCACCGTATCCCTGGTGCGAGTGGCCGGAACAGGCCGGGCCGGGCTGGCGAAGCGCACCGTATCCCTGGTGCGTGGAGTAGGAACAGGCCGGGCTGGGCTGGCGACGCGCACCGTATCCCTGGTGCGAGTGGCCGGAACCGGCCGGGCCGGGCTGGCGAAGCGCACCGTATCCCTGGTGCGTGGAGTAGGAACAGGCCGGGCTGGGCTGGCGACGCGCACCGTTTCCCTGGTGCGAGTGGCCGGAACAGGCCGGGCCGGGCTGGCGAAGCGCACCATATCCTTGGTGCGAGGGGTCGGAACAGGCCGGACCGTACTGGAGGCACACACCACTGGCTCTACCCCGGGGACTGGAACGGGCCGGACCGGACTGGATACACACCTCAGTCTCTCACGCCGTGCCTCTACATCTCCTTTCCCTACTCTGGCCAGTGACCCCCTTAACCTGGTAGCCTCCTGAATCCTTCCCTTCTCTGCCTCCGTCAGCCCCCTTAACCTGGTAACCTTCTGAATCTGCCTTGTGACAGCCTCCTGCTGCTCAGCTGCCCAAGCCATGTGCCCCCCCCCAAAAATGTCTTGGGGTTGCCTCTCTTCCACGGGCTTCCAGCCTCGCCTTCGCGCTGCCTCCTCGTACCACCTCCTCTCGGCTTTGGCTGCCTCCAGCTCTTCACGAGGGCGGTGATATTCCTCCGGTTGTGCCCAAGGACCCTTTCCAGCCCGAATCTCCTCCCATGTCCAAAAATCCTTAGGAGGCGTCCATAACTCCTGTGTCCAGACCCTTTGCTCCTGGACGCGCTGTTTGGTCCTTTTGTGGTGGGTTATTCTGTCACGATCGTCTGAAGCAGGAGACCAATGCGCAGCGTTGTGAGTGAACATGATGACTTTATTTATAAAAGCAACCACGAAAAAACAACAAAAGACGATACGTGAAGTTCTCTATGACACCGACTGAACATAGCACAAGGAAACAATAACCCACAAAACAAAGGAGAAAACACACAGAATATATATGGCTCCCAATCAGAGATAACGAGCCGACAGCTGACACTCGTTACCTCCGATTGGGAGTCATAGACCAATCACCACTAGACACAAACAAAATGAAACTCACCCATCCCCAACACCACCAAATGAAATACACCCAAACAAATGAAAATGAACAACCCTGGCTCAATTATCAAAGTCCATGGAGCCAGAGTGTCACATTCCATTTGTTTCCTTAACTTTTCTTGTTTCTTCTTTAACTACTGGCATCTGTCTTTCTTCAGTTATTTCCACTTCTTGTGGTTCCCCCATCAGTTCTGCAAAGCATAGGACTTTAATCAGGTTTTTGTCAGCAGACTGGAAAATCTATGGATTTTCTGTATTTACCCACTGTGTACTCTTAGCCTTTTTCATCATTGGTCTTAGTTCTGTTGCTTGATATCCCTCAGCCACTAGAAGTGTTATGTGAGGTTCTGTTCCTGGTATATCAAACCAGGTCTGTATGATATCAGATCCTGGAGCATTTTGTGCTTCCATTGCTGACCCTTGTTTCCCTATTACAAAATATTGGGATCTCATGGGGGCCGGTTTGCCCCATGCTTTCCTCAACCATAGTTGTTCTAGCAAATGATTTTGATATGGGTCATATTGCAGTGTACAATGATGCCTAATTTAGGTAACTTCATTTCTGGAACTTGAGCCCTAATAAACTTTCCCCACTTCTTTAGTACCTCTTGTACTGGTGCTTCTATGTTCCCTATCCAGTATACATCTGTGGACGTACACCTTCCTGATCTATTATTAGTCCCTCTGATGTGCATTTGTTTCGGATGCCCATTCTACACAGTGCATCTCTTCCTAACAGATTAACTGGAGTTTGTTCTGATACTAATATAGGTATGCAGGTAACTTTTCCTCCTGCTTCTAGTTTTACTGGACCTGTCATAGGTATTAGCTGCGTTTGTCCCGAAAGATCCTACTGTCTTTGCATATTTGCCCGACATGGGGAGGTGAGAGGCATAATTTGGACTTACCCATGAGTAAGTTGCTCCAGTATCTATCATCATTGGTGGGCCTCTATGATTCACCTGAACCTGCAGCATAGGTTCTTCATCAGCCTGCATAGTTACTGCCACTTGCTGACCCTCCCCTTTAGGATTCCCTGGGCATCCCTAGTATCCCTGATCTGGTCCTGCCCACGGGTTCACTGGGCCCTGTGGAGCCTGTGTCTGAGACTGCTGCCATGCATCCGAGCTGGGGCCATTTCTTTGCCAATTGCCCTGTTGTGATTGCCTAGGCAGCTATGGGTTGGTAGGACAATCCCTTCTTGCATGTCCTGATTGATTGCACCCCCAGCAGACACCTGGAGGTCCTCTTAGTCCACCATTTTGGTGTGTCTGCTGCTGTGGTCGGTGCCCTTGATTCCTGGGTCTGCTGCTGTGGTCGGTGCCCTTGGTTCCTGGGTCTGCTGCTGTGGTCGGTGCCCTTGATTCCTGGGTCTGCTGCTGTGGTCGGTGCCCTTGATTCCTGGGTCTGCTGCTGTGGTCGGTGCCCTTGATTCCTGGGTCTGCTGCTGTGGTCGGTGCCCTTGATTCCTGGGTCTGCTGCTGTGGTCGGTGCCCTTGATTCCTGGGTCTGCTGCTGTGGTCGGTGCCCTTGATTCCTGGGTCTGCTGCTGTGGTCGGTGCCCTTGATTCCTGGGTCTGCTGCTGTGGTCGGTGCCCTTGATTCCTGGGTCTGCTGCTGTGGTCGGTGCCCTTGATTCCTGGGTCTGCTGCTGTGGTCGGTGCCCTTGATTCCTGGGTCTGCTGCTGTGGTCGGTGCCCTTGATTCCTGGGTCTGCTGCTGTGGTCGGTGCCCTTGATTCCTGGGTCTGCTGCTGTGGTCGGTGCCCTTGATTCCTGGGTCTGCTGCTGTGGTCGGTGCCCTTGATTCCTGGGTCTGCTGCTGTGGTCGGTGCCCTTGATTCCTGGGTCTGCTGCTGTGGTCGGTGCCCTTGATTCCTGGGTCTGCTGCTGTGGTCGGTGCCCTTGATTCCTGGGTCTGCTGCTGTGGTCGGTGCCCTTGATTCCTGGGTCTGCTGCTGTGGTCGGTGCCCTTGATTCCTGGGTCTGCTGCTGTGGTCGGTGCCCTTGGTTCCTGGGTCTGCTGCTGTGGTCGGTGCCCTTGGTTCCTGGGTCTGCTGCTGTGGTCGGTGCCCTTGGTTCCTGGGTCTGCTGCTGTGGTCGGTGCCCTTGATTCCTGGGTCTGCTGCTGTGGTCGGTGCCCTTGATTCCTGGGTCTGCTGCTGTGGTCGGTGCCCTTGATTCCTGGGTCTGCTGCTGTGGTCGGTGCCCTTGATTCCTGGGTCTGCTGCTGTGGTCGGTGCCCTTGATTCCTGGGTCTGCTGCTGTGGTCGGTGCCCTTGATTCCTGGGTCTGCTGCTGTGGTCGGTGCCCTTGATTCCTGGGTCTGCTGCTGTGGTCGGTGCCCTTGGTTCCTGGGTCTGCTGCTGTGGTCGGTGCCCTTGATTCCTGGGTCTGCTGCTGTGGTCGGTGCCCTTGGTTCCTGGGTCTGCTGCTGTGGTCGGTGCCCTTGGTTCCTGGGTCTGCTGCTGTGGTCGGTGCCCTTGGTTCCTGGGTCCGTTTCCATTATTTTGCCACTGTCCAGGGGATTGGTGTGTGTACACATTCACTACTGGTACGGCAAGAACTCTTTGGCCTTGCTGTTGAGGCGGCGGTTTTGGACCTCCCTGGACGACAGGTGCCATGGTGCCCTCCTCTGGCGGCGCCGGAGTGATCACTGGGGCTTGTATTTCTTGTCAGCTCTTCCAGCTGCATCTGTGTCAGTTTTCTCTGAATGTCTCTCCCCTGCTCTGTCAGTTTCTGTTCGTCCTTGCAGTATTTCTCCACTGCGTGGATAACATGGTCGCAGAACTCTTTGTGTGACTTTGACGTTAGTCCCACCACATCTTCTAGTCTGCTTCTGACAGGCGTTGGCATTGCTTCCATCAATGATGTCCTGGACAGTGTTGTCATCAATGGATCCCCCTCTGGGTCTCTTTCTGTTTCTTGTCGCCACCTCTTCAGCTGGTCGTCCAGGTAACCTGCCGGGTTTTCTTTATCCCCCAATGGTTCCCCCCTCAGTGCTTTAGGGTCTAATTTGGCTGAATACTCTGTTCTCAGAGTTTGTCGATAGCAGTGGCCTGTAATTGTCAAATGTCACTCCATCCAGTACCACACTTCGCACTGCCTGTCTAAGGCCACCCATCAGCATCATTTTGGCCACTCCCACCACCCTGGCCAGCAATGCCTTCAAGTCTCCCACCGCCAGTCATTTCCCCATTGTTTGTTCTTCAAACGTTCTAATCCATTTTCCTGCTCCTCCATGCATGTTTGGCAGTCTAGTTACCAGGCCTTCCAGGTCCTGAGATCCCCAGGGCACATAGTGAACCTGTGTCCCCTTTACCAAAATGGGACATTGAGCTTGGTATTTATCTGGCTTTTTTATTGAAATGTTCTTCTTGATTTCTCCATGTGGGCTTGTAGTGCCTCACCTAATTCTGTTACTATGGATTTGTCTCCCGTTTTTCCTCCTTGCTGTGTTAATTGTCCCTCTGTCTCTTTCTGTTCTTGTTCAGAGTCACTGTCTTAATTCTTCATCTTCATCTTCCTCATCGCTTGCATCATCCCACTCCCTTTTTCCCATCATCATTTTGTTTATCTTTCTCATAGTTTTCCAGTTCTGTTAACATGCCCCTCAGTCCCCCATAGCAGTCCATGTCTCTCTTTCTCTCTTTGGGGTGGAAGCCTGCTGCTTCCCATTTTCTTCTTCTAGCTCTACAACATTCCCTGTTGTTGAAACGAGTCCTGTGACCTGAGGGTATTGTCCCCCTTGTGTGTATGCTGGAGGTGCAGTTGAACCAGCCTTTTCCCTGCTATTGAAACTAGTCCTGTGTCCTGAGGGTATTGCCCCCCTTGTGTGTATGGTGGAGGTGCAGTTGAACCAGCCTTTTCCAGTTCTTTCTCTTTTTCTTCTAATATCCTTCTAGCTCTGGCCACGCTCTTTCTCCAGCCCTTTCCTTCCTCACAGAACATTTTCAAAATGTCTCTTTCCCTCTCTTCTTCTTTCTTTTCTCCCCCTTCTCTCCTGCTTTATAGTTCTTTATTATGGTATCCATTTCCTCACACACTGCCACATCAAACGTCCCTTCTTTTGGCCATTTTGTTGCCCTGTTTCTGGTTCTTATTTCCCATTTATCAGAGATTTTTCCAATCTCCTCTTTATTCAATGAGAACCTTTTCATTGTTACTTCTGCTGGTGTTCCAGCCGTTTCTACTCCTTGTATTCTTGGTCTTCCTGTTGCTAGTCTTATGTTTGGTTCAGTGTCTATGTTAGGATGCAGGGTCAACAATATTTTCCTTACTGCCTTTCTCTTGCCTATTTGTTCCTTTAGTATTGTTCCTCGTTTTGGAATAACCCACTGAACTTCTCTCAATACTATAGACACTTCTATTTGAGGTTCCCTTATAGTCTTTCCTGTCCGCCCTTTCCCTCTTTCAAAACCTTGCTCTTCCCCTAGTGTCAGCCAAGGTTCAACCTGTTCATCTATTGGGATTATTAGAAAATACAACTTATTTTTTTGATCTGCTAACTCTTCAAGAGTTTTTCCAATGTTCTGGTACTGTCCAATTCCTTCCTACTATCCCAGCCCGATCCACATATGGCCACTCTTCTCTTGTTTCTGCTAAATGTGTCTCCTCCTAATGTGAGATTGGGTGTTATTATTATTATTATTATTATTAATGTGTTATTTCTGTTAGCGATCAGCTGATGTGAGATTGGGTACGTCCTCTCTACATTTGAGTCATTTAGCAGACGCTCTTATCCAGAGCGACTTACAGTTAGTGAGTGCATACATTTTCATACTGGCCCCCCCGTGGGAATCGAACCCACAACCCTGGCGTTGCAAGCGCCATGCTCTACCAACTGAGCTACAAGGGGACTCTACCAGGTTGCACTTAAGCTCCGGTCCAGGAGAAGTGCAGGAGAGGTGCGGGAGAGGTGCTAACCCTAACCCTCCGGTCCAGGAGAGGTGCAGGAGAGGTCCAGGAGAGGTCCAGGAGAGGTCCAGGAGAGGTGCTAACCCTAACCCTCCGGTCCAGGAGAGGTGCAGGAGAGGTCCAGGAGAGGTCCAGGAGAGGTCCAGGAGAGGTGCTAACCCTAACCCTCCGGTCCAGGAGAGGTGCAGGAGAGGTCCAGGAGAGGTCCAGGAGAGGTCCAGGAGAGGTGCTAACCCTAACCCTCCGGTCCAGGAGAGGTGCTAACCCTAACCCTCCGGTCCAGGAGAGGTGCAGGAGAGGTGCGGGAGAGGTCCAGGAGAGGTGCAGGAGAGGTGCTAACCCTAACCCTCCGGTCCAGGAGAGGTGCTAACCCTAACCCTCCGGTCCAGGAGAGGTGCTAACCCTAACCCTCCGGTCCAGGAGAGGTGCTAACCCTAACCCTCCGGTCCAGGAGAGGTGCTAACCCTAACCCTCCGATCCAGGAGAGGTGCTAACCCTAACCCTCCCCACCAGAGACAGAAGCTTTCACCCTTCTTATTTTCTATTATTTTAATCCCATTCATACTCTTCCTTACGCTCTCTTTAAACAACCTGTAATCTTCAACCCTTTTTTCTGATTCACTTCCTCAACACAGAAAAACCTATATCCGTATATCTTTTTATTTATTTTCTGATCGCCCACACAGATGGGCAGCCGCTCGAGCTGAAATGAATCGAACAGAATGGCCAGCACGATGAACAAATGAATCAGACGAATTGAACAAATACACCAGATAAACAACTGAGTGACCTCGATGAATTGAATGCATGAATTGAGTCAGACCAGTTGACCAAGATGAACGGATTGCTTTCGCAAACTCGAATGGGTCGAATAAAACCAGTCTTGTACAAAACAAATCAGACAAAACAATCGAATCAAACAGATTGATCAAACTGATCAAATGAGCAACCTGAATGAGACAGATTAACCATCCAACTTAACCAAACTGAATGAACCACAGCCGCCCAAGCAAACTATCCACCCGCACAGGCTGAGCAGATCTACTCAACCTTGCGGCTATTTTATTTCCTAACTATTCCCCATCCGTTCAGTCCTCTGGTTTTTACACCAAAGTGGTATCCACGGTACTATCTATCTATACTCGAGGTTCTATTTATTCTGCTCGTTCAGTCCCTTTAGTATATTACACACTAAAAGCGGTAATCGCAGGATTTTTGCCTATCTGTGCAGTCCCCCATTGATACACTTCCTCAACACAATAGGGTGGTATCCATAGGACTTTGCTTATATACAACAATCAACAACATTACATGCATGTTTATTTCTTATTCCAACAAAAACTCTGTACTTTTCCTAAATGTAGCCCTTAATATTGGAGACATCCTCTGTACCTGACCTTTCAGAATCAGCTGAGCGAACCACACAAATTTCTATGCTAAAAGTAAGAACGCTGCCTACCTCTGTTACAGTGGCCACCTCCAGATGGAGAAGTACCCCTCTGGTCCCTTTTTCCAGTCCCTTCGTGGTCACAAAATATGATGTAGAAAATTGTCCTTGTCCTCAGTAAAACACAAAGTACTTTCAGAGATTTTGTAGAATTAAGATAGACTTTATTACATAATCAATATATATATAGACTTTATTACATAATCAATATATATATAGAATTTATTACATAATCAATATATATATACTTTATTACATCATCAATAGATATATATATACTTTATTACATAATCAATAGATATATATACTTTATTACATAATCAATATATATATAGACTTTATTTCGTAATCAATATATATATATACTTTATTTCATAATCAATATATATATAGACTTTATTACATAATCAATATATATAGACTTTATTTCATAATCAATATATATATATATACTTTATTTCATAATCAATATATATATAGACTTTATTTCATAATCAATATATATATACAGTGGGGAGAACAAGTATTTGATACACTGCCGATTTTGCAGGTTTTCCTACTTACAAAGCATGTAGAGGTCTGTAATTTTTATCATAGGTACACTTCAACTGTGAGAGACGAAATCTAAAACAAAAATCCAGAAAATCACATTGTATGATTTTTAAGTAATTCATTTGCATTTTATTGCATGACAAGTATTTGATCACCTACCAACCAGTAAGAATTCCGGCTCTCACAGACGTGTTAGTTTTTCTTTAAGAAGCCCTCCTGTTCTCCACTCATTACCTGTATTAACTGCACCTGTTTGAACTCGTTACCTGTATAAAAGACACCTGTCCACACACTCAATCAAACAGACTCCAACCTCTCCACAATGGCCAAGACCAGAGAGCTGTGTAAGGACATCAGGGATAAAATTGTAGACCTGCACAAGGCTGGGATGGGCTACAGGACAATAGGCAAGCAGCTTGGTGAGAAGGCAACAACTGTTGGCGCAATTATTAGAAAATGGAAGAAGTTCAACATGACGGTCAATCACCCTCGGTCTGGGGCTCCATGCAAGATCTCACCTCGTGGGGCATCAATGATCATGAGGAAGGTGAGGGATCAGCCCAGAACTACACGGCAGGACCTGGTCAATGACCTGGAGAGAGCTGGGACCACAGTCTCAAAGAAAACTATTAGTAACACACTACGCCGTCATGATTAAAATCCTGCAGTGCACACAAGGTCCCCCTGCTCAAGCCAGCGCATGTCCAGGCCCGTCTGAAGTTTGCCAATGATGATCCAGAGGAGGAATGGGAGAAGGTAATATGGTCTGATGAGACAAAAATAGAGCTTTTTGGTCTAAACTCCACTCGCCGTGTTTGGAGGAAGAAGAAGGATGAGTACAACCCCAAGAACACCATCCCAAACGTGAAGCATGGAGGTGGAAACATCATTCTTTGGGGATGCTTTTCTGCAAAGGAGACAGGACGACTGCACCGTATTGAGGGGAGGATGGATGGGGCCATGCATCGCGAGATCTTGGCCAACAACCTCCTTCCCTCAGTAAGAGCATTGAAGATGGGACGTGGCTGGGTCTTCCTGCATGACAACAACCCGAAACACACAGCCAGGGCAACTAAGGAGTGGCTCCGTAAGAAGCATCTCAAGGTCCTGGAGTGGCCTAGCCAGTCTCCAGACCTGAACCCAATAGAAAATATTTGGAGGGAGCTGAAAGTCCGTATTGCCCAGCGACAGCCCCGGAACCTGAAGGATCTGGAGAAGGTCTGTATGGAGGAGTGGGCCAAAATCCCTGCTGCAGTGTGTGCAAACCTGGTCAAGACCTACAGGAAACGTATGATCTCTGTAATTGCAAACAAAGGTTTCTGTACCAAATATTAAGTTCTGCTTTTCTGATGTATCAAATACTTATGTTATGCAATAAAATGCAAAGTAATTACTTAAAAATCATACAATGTGATTTTCTGGATTTTTGTTTTAGATTCCGTCTCTCACAGTTGAAGTGTACCTATGATAAAAGATTACAGCCCTCTACATGCTTTGTAAGTAGGAAAACCTGCAAAATTGGCAGTGTATCAAATACTTGTTCTCCCCACTGTATATACTTTATTACATAATCAATAGAGCCGATCTGGTCTGCAGAGCATCCAACACTGAGCTCTCAGTTTATCTACAGTTCCATTCTTACTCATTTTACATACGTTTTTAGCTTAATCCCTCCCTGTTTGGTTCCTCCACCTCTGTTTCCAGTTTTCACCTCTTGACAGCTCCGCCCACTTCCTTATGTTATAATAGTGGCGAAATCTGACTTCTCTTCCTTCTATGTATTCAGTCTGGAAACAATAGTGGCAGGACCAAGCCCTGTCATGTAAAAATCTGTTCTGACCCTCTAATTGATTCTTAAACATATCAATCGATACTTAAACATGATTTAAACATGGCAGGTCCATTTTCTGAGCCACAATCAATTCTCGAACATATACAGTTCCCACACATAGAAGGCAGTTCCCACACATAGCAGGCAGTTCTCACACATAACAGGCAGTTCTCACACATAGCAGGCAGTTCCCACACATAGAAGGCAGTTCTCACACATAGAAGGCAGTTCTCACACATAGAAGGCAGTTCTCACACATAACAGGCAGTTCCCACACATAGCAGGCAGTTCCCACACATAGCAGGCAGTTCTCACACATAGAAGGCAGTTCTCACACATAACAGGCCCATTCCCAGGCCCATTCTCAGGCCCATTCCCAGGCCCATTCTCAGGTCCATTTCCTGGCTCTGTTCCAGGCCTCTTCCTTCTGTACCACTTAGTCTTAACTCTTGACATGTTGTGATTAACTATGTTTAACTTATAGTCTGAAAAGATTTAACTATGTTTAACATATAGTCTGAAAAGATTTAACTATGTTTAACATATAGTTTCACTTATAGTCTACTGGGAAAAAAAACATTACACCAAACTTTACAGTTGGCACTATGCATTCGGGCAGGTAGCGTTCTCCTGGCATGTGCCAAACCCCATTTTGTCAGTCGGACTGCCAGAAGGTGAAACGTGATTCATCACTCCAGAGAACTCGTTTCCACTGCTCCAGAGTCCAATGGTGGCAAGCTTTACACCACTCCAGCCGACACTTGGCATTGCGGACGGTGATCTTAGGCTTGTGTGCGGCTGCTCGGCCATGGAAACCCATTTCATGAAGCTCCCAATGAACAGTTCTTGTGCTGACGAACTCGGTAGTGAGTGTTGCTACCGAGGACAGACGATTTTTACGCAGTACACGCTTCAGCACCCGTTCTGTGAGCTTGTGTGGCGTACCACTTAGTGGTTGAGCTGTTGTTGCTCGTAGACTTTTCCACTTCACAATAACACAATAATACAGTTGACCAGGGCAGTTCTAGCAGGTCAGAAATTTGACAAACAGACTTGTTGGAAAAGTGGCGTCCTATGACTGTGCCACATTTCAGAGACTTCAAAACTTTCCAAAACAACAAACTGAGTACTCCCTAAATCCGCGTTCAACAGGAAGTGACATTCGTTAAATACATGTCAAAAAAGTTGGAGGCGGCTTAAACAGCATGATTATTACACAGGTGAACCTTGTGCTGGGGACAATAAAAGGCCACTCTAAAAAAAGATTCACCTTTATTTAACCAGGTAAGCCAGTTGAGAACAAGTTCTCATATACAACTGCGACCTGGCCAAGATAAAGCAAAGCAGTGCGATAAAAACAACAACAAAGTTACATATGGGGTAAAACAAAACATAAAGTCAAAAATACAACAGAAAATATATATACAGTGTGTGCAAATGTAGCAAGTTATGGAGGTAAGGCAATAAATAGGCCATAGTGCAAAATAATTACAATTAGTATTAACACTGGAATGATAGAGATGATGTGCAAATAGAGATACTGGGGTGCAAATGAGCAAAATAAATAACAATATGGGGATGAGGTAGTTGGGTGGGCTAATTTCAGATGGGCTGTGTACAGGTGCAGTGATCGGTAAGGTGCTCTGACAACTGATGCTTAAAGTTAGTGAGGGAGATAAGAGTCTCCAGCTTCAGAGATTTTTGCAGTTCGTTCCAGTCATTGGCAGCAGAGAACTGGAAGGAATGGCGGCCAAAGGAGGTGTTGGCTTTGGGGATGACCAGTGAGATATACCTGCTGGAGGGTGTTGCTATGGTGACCAATGAGCTAAGATAAGGCGGGGATTTGCCTAGCAGTGATTTATAGATTGCCTGGAGCCAGTGGGTTTGGCTACGAATATGTAGTGAGGACCAGTCAACAAGAGCGTACAGGTCACAGTGGTGGGTAGTATATGGGGCTTTGGTGACAAAACGGATGGCACTGTGATAGACTACATCCAATTTGCTGAGTAGAGTGTTGGAGGCTATTTTGTAAATGACATCGCCGAAGTCAAGGATCGGTAGGATAGTCAGTTTTACGAGGGCATGTTTGGCACCATGCATGAAGGAGGATTTGTTGCGAAATAGGAAGCCGATTCTAGATTTAACTGATGATTAGAGATGCTTAATGTGAGTCTGGAAGGAGAGTTTACAGTCTAACCAGACACCTAGATATTTGTAGTTGTCCACATACTCTAGGTCAGACCCGTCGAGAGTGGTGATTCTAGTCGGTTGGGCGGGTGCCAGCAGCGTTCATTTGAAGAGCATGCATTTAGTTTTACTAGTGTTTAAGAGCAGTTGGAGGCTACTGAAGGAGTGTTGTATGGCATTGAAGCTCGTTTGGAGGTTTGTTAACACAGTGTCCAATGAAGGGCCAGATGTATACAAAATGGTGTCGTCTGCGTAGAGGTGGATCTGAGAGTCACCAGCAGCAAGAGCGACATCATTGATATACACAGAGAAAAGAGTCAGCCCAAGAATTGAACCCTGTGGCACCCCCATAGAGACTGCCATAGGTCCAGACAACAGGCCCTCCGATTTGACACATTGAACTCTATCTGAGAAGTAGTTGGTGAACCAGGCGAGGCAGTCATTAGAGAAACCAAGGCTATTTAGTCTGCCAATAAGAATGCGGTGGTTGACAGAGTCGAAAGCCTTGGCCAGGTCGATGAAGACGGCTGCACAGTACTGTCTATTATCGATAGCAGTTATAATATCGTTTAGGACCTTGAGCGTGGCTGAGGTGCACCCATGACCAGCTAGGAAACTAGATTGCATAGCGGAGAAGGTACGGTGGGATTCGAAATGGTTGTTGATCTGTTTGTTAACTTGGCTTTCAAAAACTTTCGAAAGGCAGGGCAGGATGGATATAGGTCTGTAACAGTTTGGATCTAGAGTGTCACCCACTTTGAAGAGGGGGCTGACCGCGGCAGCTTTCCAATCTTTGGGGATCTCAGACGTTACGAAAGAGAGGTTGAACAGGCTAGTAATAGGGGTTGCGACAATAATCTTAGAAAGAAAGGGTCCAGATTGTCTAGCCCAGATGATTTGGAGGGGTCCAGATTTTGCAGCTCTTTCAGAACATCAGCTGTCTGGATTTGTGTGAAGGAGAAGCGGGGGGGGGCATGGGCAAGTTGCAGCGGAGGGTGCAGAGTTGGTGGCCGGGGTAGTGGTAGCCAGGTGGAAAGCATGGCCAGCCGTAGCAAAATGCTTGTTGAAATTCTTGATTATTGTAGATTTATCGGTGGTGACAGTGTTTCCTAGCCTCAGTGCAGTGGGCAGCTGGGAGGAGGTGCTCTTATTCTCCATGGACTTTACAGTGTCCCAAAACTTTTTGGAGTTAGTGCTACAGGATGCAAATTTCTGTTTGAAAAAGCTAGCCTTTGCTTTCCTAACTGCTTGTGTATATTGGTTCCTAACTTCCCTGAAAAGTTGTATATCGCGGGGGCTATTCGATGCTAATGCAGTACGCCACAGGATGTTTTTGTGCTGGTCAAGGGCAGTGAAATCTGAGGAGAACAAGGGGCTATATCTGTTCTTAGTCCTGAATTTTATGAATAGGGCATGCTTATTTAAGATGGAGAGGAAAGCACTTTTAAAGAACAACCAGGCATCCTCTACTGACGGAATGAGATCGATATCCGTCCAGGATACCTGGGCCAGGTCAATTAGGAAGGCCTGCTCGCTAAAGTGTTTTAGGGAGCGTTTGACAGTGATGAGGGGTGGTCGTTTGACCGCGGACCCGTTACAGAAGCAGGCAATAAGGCAGTGATCGCTGAAATCGTGGTTGAAGACAGCGGAGGTGTATTTAGAGGGTAAGTTAGTCAGGATGATATCTATAAGGGTGCCCATGTTTATTGATTTAGGGTTGTACCTGGTAGGTTCGTTGATCATTTGTGTGAGATTGAGGGCATCCAGTTTGGATTTTAGGCCGGGGTGTTAAGCATATCCCAGTTTAGGTCACCAAGCAGTACGAACTCTGAGGATAGATGGGGGGTAATCAATTCACATATGGTGTCCAGGGCACAGCTGGGGGCTGAGGGAGGTCTGTAGCAAGCAGCAACAGTGAGATACTTATTTCTGGAAAGGTGGATTTTTGGAAGTAGGAGCTCAAACTGTTTGGGCACAGACCTGGATAGTATGATAGAGCTCTGCAGGCTATCTCTACAGTAGATTGCAACTCCACCCCCTTTGGCAGTTCTATCTAGATGGAAAATGTTGTAGTTGGGGATGGACATTTCTGAATTTTTGGTGGCCTTCCTAAGCCAGGATTCAGACACTGCTAGAACATCAGGGTTAGCGGAGTGTGCTAACGCAGTGAATAACTCAAACTTAGGGAGGATGCTTCTGATGTTAATATGCAAAGAAAACAATGCTTTTACGGTTACAGAAGTCAACAAATGATAGCTCCTGGGGAGTAGGAGTGATACTGGGGGCTGCAGGGCCTGGGTTAACCACTATATCACCAGAGGAACAGAGAAGGACTAGAATAAGGATACGGCTAAAGGCTTTAGGAACTGGTCTTCTAGTGTGTTGGGTACAGAGAGTAAAGGGGGCAGATTTCCGGGCGTTGTAGAATAGATTCAGGGCATTATGTACAGACAAGGATATGGAAGGATATGAGTACAGGGGAGGTAAATCTAAGCGTTGGGTAACAATGAAAGAGATAGCATCACTGGAGGCACCAATTGAGCCGGTCTCCACGTGTATGGGAGGTGGAACAAAGGAGCTATTTGAGGCAGTTTGAGAGGGACTTGGATCTCTACAGTGAAATTGTATAATAAGAACTAACTGGAACAGCAATAGGCAAGGCATATTGACATGTGAGAGAGGCATAAAGCAATCACAGGTGTTATTCGAGAGAACTAAGACAACAACTTGTAAAGGCGATGAAAGTTTGGGCTGAGGCTAAACAGATAAACAGGACAGGGTACCGTGTAAAGGAACAGTCCAGCAGGCATCAGCTGTGCAGCTGAGTGATCATAAGGTCCAGTGAACAGCAATATGTGAGTCCGAGAGCAGTTCGAATTGGTGCTACAGCACAGGCTAGCAGGAAGCACGGCTGTTGTTTGCGTGTGCTAGCGGGCCGGGGCTAGCAGATGGATCTTCGTCGTCGTCGCAACGGGAAGCCTGTTGAAACCACAGACGATTACGTTGGCAGTCCAGTCGTGATGGATCGGTGGGGTTCCGTGTCGACTCTAGGAGGTCCCGTCTGGTTTACAGAGAGGTAGATAGCCGGGAGATGGGCCTAACTCGAGGCTAGCGCAAGGCTGATTAGCCAACAACAACATCCATTTGGTTGCAGCTAGCTAGTTGCGATGATCCGGAGTTAAAGGTCCAGTGATTCAGTGATTCCGGCAGAAAAACCGATATGTTCTGGGTTGATAACGCGCTGTGCAGACTGGCCGAATAATAGTCCAGACTAGAGCTGGCTGGTAGGTAGTGCAGGACATGGACAATGGTGAAAAACCGCTAACGGTAGCTAATAACAAGTAGCTAGTTAGCTGGCTACTCCCGTCCGGTAGACAGAGAGGTAGATACAGTGGGGAGAACAAGTATTTGATACACTGCCGATTTTGCAGGTTTTCCCACTGACAAAGAAATAATCAGTCTATAATTTTAATGGTAGGTTTATTTGAACAGTGAGAGACAGAATAACAACAAACAAATCCAGAAACACGCATGTCAAAAATGTTATAAAATAATTCGCATTTTAATGAGGGAAATAAGTATTTGACCCCCTCTCAACCAGAAAGATTTCTGGCTCCCAGGTGTCTTTTTATACAGGTAACGAGCTGAGATTAGGCGCACACTCTTAAAGGGAGTGCTCCTAATCTCAGTTTGTTACCTGTATAAAAGACACCTGTCCACAGAAGCAATCAATCAATCAGATTCCAAACTCTCCACCATGGCCAAGACCAAAGAGCTCTCCAAGGATGTCAGGGACAAGATTGTAGACCTACACAAGGCTGGAATGGGCTACAAGATCATCACCAAGCAGCTTGGTGAGAAGGTGACAACAGTTGGTGCGATTATTCGCAAATGGAAGAAACACAAAAGAACTGTCAATCTCCCTCGGCCTGGGGCTACATGCAAGATCTCACCTCGTGGAGTTGCAATGATCATGAGAACGGTGAGGAATCAGCCCAGAACTACACGGGAGGATCTTGTCAATGATCTCAAGGCAGCTGGGACCATAGTCACCAAGAAAACAATTGGTAACACACTACGCCGTGAAGGACTGAAATCCTGCAGCGCCCGCAAGGTCCCCCTGCTCAAGAAAGCACATATACAGGCCCGTCTGAAGTTTGCTAATGAACATCTGAATGATTCAGAGGAGAACTGGGTGAAAGTGTTGTGCTCAGATGAGACCAAAATGGAGCTCTTTGGCATCAACTCAACTTGCCGTGTTTGGAGGAGGAGGAATGCTGCCTATGACCCCAAGAACACCATCCCCACCGTCAAACATGGAGGTGGAAACATTATGCTTTGGGGGTGTTTTTCTGCTAAGGGGACAGGACAACTTCTCCGCATCAAAGGGACGATGAATGGGGCCATGTACCGTCAAATCTTGGGTGAGAACCTCCTTCCCTCAGCCAGGGCATTGAAAATGGGTCGTGGATGGGTATTCCAGCATGACAATGACCCAAAACACATGGCCAAGGAGTGACTCAAGAAGAAGCACATTAAGGTCCTGGAGTGGCCTAGCCCATGTCCAGACCTTAATCCCATAGAAAATCTGTGGAGGGAGCTGAAGGTTCGAGTTGCCAAACGTCAGGCTCGAAACCTTAATGACTTGGAGAAGATCTGCAAAGAGGAGTGGGACAAAATCCCCTCTGAGATTTGTGCAAACCTGGTGGCCAACTACAAGAAATGTCTGACCTCTGTGATTGCCAACAAGGGTTTTGCCACCAAGTACTAAGTCATGTTTTGCAAAGGGGTCAAATACTTATTTCCCTCATTAAAATGCAAATCAATTCATAACATTTTTGACATGCATTTTTCTGGATTTTTTTGTTGTTATTCTGTCTCTCACTGTTCAAATAAACCTACCATTGAAATTATAGACTGATCATATCTTTGTCAGTGGGCAAACGTACAAAATCAGCAGGGGATCAAATACTTTTTTCCCTCACTGTAGGTACACTTCAACTGTGAGAGACAGAATCTAAAACAAAAATCCAGAAAATCACATTGTATGATTTTTAAGTAATTAATTTGCATGTTATTGCATGACATAAGTATTTGATCACCTACCAACCAGTAAGAATTCCGGCTCTCACAGACCTGTTAGTTTTTCTTTAAGAAGCCCTCCTGTTCTCCACTCATTACCTGTATTAACTGCCCCTGTTTGAACTCGTTACCTGTATAAAAGACACCTGTCCACACACTCAATCAAACAGACTCCAACCTCTCCACAATGGCCAAGACCAGAGAGCTGTGTAAGGACATCAGGGATAAAATTGTAGACCTGCACAAGGCTGGGATGGGCTACAGGACAATAGGCAAGCAGCTTGGTGAGAAGGCAACAACTGTTGGCGCAATTATTAGAAAATGGAAGAAGTTCAAGATGACGGTCAATCACCCTCGGTCTGGGGCTCCATGCAAGATCTCACCTTGTGGGGCATCAATGATCATGAGGAAGGTGAGGGATCAGCCCAGAACTACATGGCAGGACCTGGTCAATGACCTGAAGAGAGCTGGGACCACAGTCTCAAAGAAAACCATTAGTAACACACTACGCCGTCATGGATTAAAATCCTGCAGCGCACGCAAGCTCCCCCTGCTCAAGCCAGCGTATGTCCAGGCCCGTCTGAAATTTGCCAATGACCATCTGGATGATCCAGAGGAGGAATGGGAGAAGGTCATGTGGTCTAATGAGACAAAAATAGAGCTTTTTGGTCTAAACTCCACTCGCCGTGTTTGGAGGAAGAAGAAGGATGAGTACAACCCCAAGAACACCATCCCAACCGTGAAGCATGGAGGTGGAAACATCATTCTTTGGGGATGCTTTTCTGCAAAGGGGACAGGACGATTACAGACCTCTACATGCTTTGTAAGTAGGAAAACCTGCAAAATCGGCAGTGTATCAAATACTTATTCTCCCCACTGTAGCTGGGATATGGGCCTGGCTCGAGGCTAGCTCAAGGCTAACTGGTGCTTGCTTCGGGGGCAGTGGTGATTAGCCAACAGCAACATCCATTCGGTTGCGGCTAGCTAGTTGCGATCCGGTGTTAATGTCCAGTGATTCAGTTATTCCAGCAGAAAATCCGATGTTCTGGGTGAAAACCTCTAACGGTGGCTAATAGCAAGTAGCTAGTTAGCTGGCTAGCTAGTTTCAACTGGAGATTCTAGATAAAAGGTAAGTCAATAATAGAATCCGTTCCACATTGAGTGAGGCGGGTTGCAAGAAAGTATATTTAGTAGAAGGATGAAAAGTGTGATAGGGAAATATGTACGAAAAATACAAAAAAATACAAAAAAATTGCTATTTACACGGACACACACAGAGTACACGACCGCACAGCTACGCCATCTTAGATCACCCAACATAATGCCACAGATGTCTTAAGTTTTGAGGGAGCTTGCAATTGGCATGCTGAATGCAGGATTGTCTACCATAAGCTGCCTCCAATGTTGTTTTAAAGAATTTGGCAGTACGTTCAACCGGCCTCACAACCTCAGACCACGTGTAACCATGCCAGCCCAGGACCTCCACATCCGGCTTCTTCACCTGCAGGATCATCTCAGACCAGCCATCCGGACAGCTGATGAAACAATGCGTTTGCACAACCAAAGAAATTCTGCACATACTGTCAGAAACCGTGTCAGGGAAGCTCTTCTGCGTGCTCGGCGTCTTCACCAGGGTCTTGACCTGACTGCAGTTCGGCGTCGTAACTGACTTCTGTGGGCAAATGCTCACCTTCGATGGCCACTGGCATGCTGGAGAAGTGTGCTCTTCACGGATGAATCCCGTTTTTCAACTGTAACGGGCAGATGGCAGACAGCGTGTATGGCGTCATGTGGGCGAGCGGTTTGCTGATGTCAACGTCCATGGTGGCGGTTGGGTTATGGTATGGGCAGGCATAAGCTACGGACAATGTACAAAATTGCATTGTATCGATGGCAATTTGAATGAACAGAGATATCGTGAAGAAATCCTGAGGCCCATTGCTGTGCCATTCATCCTCCTTCCAATTCCTGGAAGCTGAAAATGTCCCAGTTCTTCCATGTTCTGCATACTCACCAGACATGTCACCCATTGAGCATGTTTGGGATGCTCTGGATTGACGTGTAGGACAGCGTGTTCCAGTTCCCGCCAATATCCAGTAACTTCGCACAGCCATTGGAGGAGTGGGACAACATTCCACAGGCCACAATCAACAGCCTGATCAACTCTATGCGAAGGAGATGAGTCCCGCTGCATGAGGCAAATGGTGGTCACACCAGTTACTGACTGGTTTTCTGATCCACGCCCCTACCTTTTTTGCAAGGTATCTGTGACCAACAGATGCATATCTGTATACCCACTCGTGTGAAATCCATAGATTAGGGCTTCATTAATTTATGTCAATTGATGGATTTCCTTACAGTATATGAACTGTAACTCAGTAAAATCTTAGAAATTGTTGCATGTTGCGTTTATATATTTGTTCAGTTTATATAGGTATATGCAACGTTTACCAGTAGGCTTGCGCACATTCCATGCTCTTTTCACCTGTCCCGTGTTTTCAGATCAGTGCAGATGAGGGAGAGGAAAGGGGGAGATAAAGGAGAGGAGTTGAGATGAAGGAGAGGAGTTGAGATGAAGGAGAGGAGTTGAGATGAAGGAGAGGAGTTGAGATGAAGGAGAGGAGTTGAGATGAAGGAGAGGAGTTGAGATGAAGGAGAGGAGTTGAGATGAAGGAGAGGAGTTGAGATGAAGGAGAGGAGTTGAGATGAAGGAGAGGAGTTGAGATGAAGGAGAGGAGTTGAGATGAAGGAGAGGAGTTGAGATGAAGGAGAGGAGTTGAGATGAAGGAGAGGAGTTGAGATGAAGGAGAGGAGTTGAGATGAAGGAGAGGAGTTGAGATGAAGGAGAGGAGTTGAGATGAAGGAGAGGAGTTGA
Source organism: Coregonus ussuriensis (assembly GCA_031479575.1). Lineage (NCBI taxonomy): Eukaryota > Metazoa > Chordata > Actinopteri > Salmoniformes > Salmonidae > Coregonus > Coregonus ussuriensis. Next base: position 293,657 of record CM062505.1, on the reverse strand, counting down.
GATGAAGGAGAGATGTGATGAAATATGAAGCAACAGCAGCACCAGCTGGTCCACAGTGATTATGCAGCTTCTGCAATTCACCATCTGACCAGCGGGGGCAGCAGAGGGCACAGCCAGGAGTCTGATGGGAGCATAGAGTAGAGGTCTTCACGGATCTACCCCAACCCGATTACACCAGATTCGACCTGTAGTTAACCCTCGGATCCAGGGTCAGATCCCAATCAATGGCCAACAGGATCTGAAATTATAGCCTATTTGAATGACAAAAATGTAACAGTTGCACACATTTACATTTTATTCTCTCAAGTGATTGTCAGGAGGGTCCCCTTTCATCAAACCAAATGTGTCAATTTCATTTTGTGACAAAATGGCATTTTCGCTTTATGAAAACCAGCCACTGCTCACTGCCCGTGAAGCGGGTTGAAATAGGCTATAGGCCTACTTGTTGTGGGAGAGGAGGGAATGGTGGCCTAGGTCAGGGGTACTCAAGTACTATTTGAGAAGGTCCGGTCACACAAATTTCCTAGGTGGCAAAGGTCCGGATGGATAATGTAATTTATTGGCTTAGTAACAACCCCCCACCTCACATCCCATTCGACCCCAAACTGTTCACACCCCTCTTGTTGGCGGAGAGAACATTTTACAGTTTTAAAGTTAATTTCCCGCAATTCTTCACATTTTGCACGGGGCAGAGATTTTTTTGCTGGTTTAAAGCCCATTTCCTGCTATTCTACGCATTCTTCCATGTCTTATGTGTTTTATATAATACCAGGGGGACCCGCGGTCCGTATTGACCCCGTTCTGGGTCCGGATCCGGTCCGCGGTCCGCCAGTTGAGTATGGGGGGCCTAGGCTATATGATCTTAGCTGATGAGAAGAAGAGAGTCCAGGGTGGAAAATCCGACAGGCAAATTGTCTGTATGGGCCTCATTTATGCACATTGTGGATACGGAGTGGAAAAGGTTATTTAATTGAACTGTTTTATTTATTCAATTTACTAGTTTATTTATGCTATTTAATTTATTTGTTAAGGCTTGGCCTATTTAGTTGGCTATTCTGCTATTTAATTTATTTGTTAAGGCTTGGCCTATTTAGAAGGCTATTCTGCTATTTAATTTGGGCATTTTCTTTAGTTTGTTAACTAAAGTTGAATAACTCGAGTCAAGTGTGATATTTGTCAGCATAATGTAAAGTGTGATATTTGTCAGCATAAAGTAAAGTGTGATATTTGTCAGCATAAAGTCAAGTGTGATAGTTGTCAGCATAAAGTATAGTGTGATATTTGTCAGCATAAAGTATAGTGTGATATTTGTCCGCATAAGGTCAAGTGTGATATTTGTCCGCATAAGGTCAAGTGTGATATTTGTCAGCATAAAGTATAGTGTGATATTTGTCAGCATAAAGTCAAGTGTGATATTTGTCAGCATAAAGATGAGTGACTCATTCATGTGCTAGTTTCAAAATAAATAAGTTATACAGTAGAGATACCAATACAGTAGAGATCCCAATACAGTAGAGATACCAATACAGTAGAGATCCCAATACAGTAGAGATACCAATACAGTAGAGATCCCAATACAGTAGAGATCCCAATACATTATTTCTGATCGTCTTTAATAAATAACATTTTGACCAAGTCAATCTGCTCATGTTGTGTGTGTATGTAGACTGGCTTATCTGCAGAAAATATTGTAGCCTAATGTTGAAAGGCTGCCGATTGATTGATTGTGTAAGGCATGGATGGGTATAAGAAATATCAGGACAACTTCTCTCTTCCCTGCATGGTAGGACTACACGGCCGCGGTGTCGATGACTCTTCTGTCAAACCGCATCCAAACCAATTTCAGGCTGTATAGGCTAATTCTGTATGCCTAAAGGATATATCTACATTACGTTTAGAACAAAATATATTAGGCTATTATAATGAGATAGACCTGTTATAGAAATAGCCCACCAAAATATGTCTAACACACAGCACTCGCTGAATATTTAGCATCCTAAAATCACCACATAGAAATCCTCTGATCTCAAAGATGTGGTCAACAGAAACAAAATGAACAGATCCATGAAAACCTCCAAATGTTCTCCATCCCATAATACCGTTGTCATAGCAGGAATACTAACCTACACCTACAAATCCCTATTGTTGGAAATGACACAGGAATGCAGATGGGAGACTTCATCCTTCCCTAACGTGGTCCTCTGTAGCTCAGCTGGTAGAGCACGGCGCTTATAACGCCAAGGTAGTGGGTTCGATCCCCGGGACCACCCATACACAAAAAAAAAAATTTATGCACGCATGACTGTAAGTCGCTTTGGATAAAAGCGTCTGCTAAATGGCATATTATTATATTATATTATAACATGACACATGAATGCAGATGGGAGACTCCATCCTTCCCTAACATACTCAGATTTGATTTTGAATTTGAAGCTTGCTGGTCACACAGACTGTAGCCTAAATCAATGTTTAGCAAAACAGTTAAATAGTCTAGATTGTAATGTTAAACTAATAGACATACAGAATATCAGAGAAAAGGGAACTATTCGCTGCTCTCAGTCCGACACATGATGATCGTCACATAAAAAAAAAACAGAAATAAGGAAAACATCTCTGAAAACCTCATAATGTTCTCCATCTAACTATAGGGACGGGATTATGAAAATACTAAGCTGTAGACCACAAATAAATTATTTTAGATACAATTGAAAATGCACGTTAAAGTTCACTGACAGACAAGTCAAAAAAATTATGCTGGCTTGCAATAAAGCTGCATTTATAATATTTCGGATCCATTCAGGTCGGATACAGACCCGACCCAATTTTGGATCTGATTCTCTCTCAACTCGGACAAGTTTTGTGTTGGATCTCGTCCACCTCGGATCCGAATTGGATATTGAAAAAATAAAAAAAGGACCCTGTCGGGGTCGGGTAGGAATTTCAAGGGCAGCGCCATTGCCCATTAGCGTGGGCAGAGCCATTGCCCATTAGCGTGGGCAGAGCCATTGCCCATTAGCGTGGGCAGAGCCATTGCCCATTAGCGTGGGCAGAGCCATTGCCCATTAGCGTGGGCAGAGCCATTGAGGGCTTCCATAATTTTAATGTAGTCAACTGGGTGGGACTTCCAATCTCATTGGCTGATCCCTCCTGGTGACCCTGCTGGAGTCATGTTCAACCGGGCCATCAGGAGGGATCAGCCAATCGTGACTACTTGAAAATGGAGATAGCCTCAATGGCTCTGCCAATACTGTCCCAGACACTATAATGGCACAGATACAAAGATGAGTCCTCTATTTATCTCTATGGATGGGAGACAAGTTCAGGACATCTTGTAGTGGAGAGAGCATACCCTGCATGCCAGGAGGAGTGTCAGAGTGTGTCAGAGTAAGACTGACAGACATGTTCCTCTCTCTGATGGCTCTCTGATTAGTGATCGATTGATTAATTGACCAAATTATTGATTTATTTGATTAATTGATGAATTAACAGTCTTGTACACAGGGCTGGACAGGGACAGGACCTATTATTTGCACACACACACACGGTTGGCCAATAAATGACTGAAGTTAAGCCTATACTTCCTGTTGTCAGACTGATGAGTTGTGCATGTTAGGACAAACCCAGAGAGACACTTCTGGTTTGTTGAAACAGGACACCCCAGACACTCCAGTCTGTTTAGAAAAGAGGGAAATTACAAATATCCCTGTTATGTTTGATGTGTTGTTATTGGACTGAATAATAGTAAAAGTCGGTGCCCCATGGAAAGTACTGAAACTGTACTATAGTAGCAGAATTTAGAGTTATGGAAAACGCCCCTGCCATTTACAGGATTACTTATGACATCACTCAGCTTGACGAGCAGACGGGATCGTCAAACCACTGGCCCAACCTCAACCCAATGACTGGCCAGCCACGAAACAGCCAACACACCCCGCCCAGAGAAGAAGAGGTGAAGCCAGGGGTTTCACTCTGGCCAAAATATGTCTAAAATAAGTCCAAGGCGTATCTATGGGCTTATTTTGGATCTAAATTTGTCGCATGCCTTCCCGCCATTGGGACAACAACTCCCATTGTTATGTTGGAGACATGGGCATCTCGTCATTATATACAGATATCTGCCCCGGACAGCCAGGATGAAAATCGGCGGCCATTTTGGATCAAACAGTTACGTTCCACTAGTCAAATGAACTGAGAGTCTGAGCCTGGAAAAGTCCGGAATGGCCACGCAATAACGTTTGCCCTTTCTACATGTCAACCACCCCTTGATGGTTGACAATCTGACCAATCGGGTTCAGCTGTATATTTGATAAACAGTGCCGAGAGCCAATCGCCGAGCGAGATCTTGACAATAGCGCCTGGAAAGAGGCGTGTCTGTAAACTAGGGTGTCGCCGTGGTGGCTGTATTCGAAGGCAACAGTCTGTTTCTGCTAATCATCGACAAAACAAATAACTGTGATAAGATCGACAATTTGACCTCCGAAAATTTATAATTTGTCTTGATCGAGAGTCCCAAAGCGTTTGGAATGACGGGGTATGCCGAGAATTTAAATGAGCTCGGTGGTAGTTTGAAGAAAGAGTAAGTCGGGGGAGCCATTTTGTCTCGACAGGGTGAGAGAAAGAAAGAGTGGAATCACACGGGAGAAGATATATATTTTTGTTGCTTTTTATTCACATGCTGTAAGAGAAACGGTTCTGCTTTGGAAATAACATTAGCTACTTGTCGGATACTGTTGCGACACGCTACCTAACTAACTTGGACATCAACATATCAAAATTACACGCATATATTATACAGCGTTCCTCTGCTTGGGACGCGGGCTGGCTCTAGACCTGCCGTAGATAGTTTATCCTCTGTCTGGCGAACACATCTGCTTTCTCGATGGCGAAGAAGACCTACGACCTGCTTTTCAAACTCCTGCTGATCGGGGACTCGGGCGTGGGGAAGACCTGCGTGCTGTTCCGATTCTCAGACGACGCCTTCAACACCACCTTCATCTCCACCATAGGTGAGCGGCCGGGACAGGGGTCTGGGACAGGGGTCTGGGACGGGGGTCTGGGACGGGGGTCTGGGACAGGGGTCTGGGACGGGGGTCTGGGACAGGGGTCTGGGACGGGGGTCTGGGACAGGGGTCTGGGACGGGGGTCTGGGACAGGGGTCTGGGACAGGGGTCTGGGACAGGGGTCTGGGACGGGGGTCTGGGACAGGGGTCTGGGACAGGGGTCTGGGACGGGGGTCTGGGACAGGGGTCTGGGACGGGGGTCTGGGACGGGGGTCTGGGACAGGGGTCTGGGACGGGGGTCTGGGACAGGGGTCTGGGACAGGGGTGTCAACACTACGGGGGCGTAGCTGTATGGAATCTGCGGTGTCAAATTAGTTCGCGAACATACCACCAGTAACTAGCTAGGTAAGTTGGCTAACTTTAGCCATGTAAACTGTCAAGATGCTAGCTAACTAACGTTAGATAGCTTGTTAGCTACCTAGCTGCTAACAAAAAGGCCCAGGCCACTTCTCAAGTTTGCTAAACTCAAGTAATTGCCACCAATAACTACCTAGCTAACTTTAGTGTATTAAATGGTTCATTTAAAGTTAAAGTGACATAATGCCAGTCAACAGCTAGCCAGTATGTTCGGGTGCATTATGGCTGAAGTAGTTATTACTAAAGTTTCACTTACGCCATTTGTTAGTCTACACACTCGGTATAGCCATGCTAACTGGTGGCTCTCGACTGTCAACTAACTAGTCTAGTTTGAAAGAAATTAGCTCTGCCTTTGACGATTGTAAACCTCCTTGTATTTCATACCATGTAACTAACTAGTGTAACTATGTATCTAGAAGTGCTGGCATGCCAGGCTGGCAACAGGGTTGTCACTAATTACCACAGCCACAAAGTCAAAATGGCCTATATCGTAAAAATGAATGAAAACACAATTTCTTCTTGGACTTAATTTAAGGTCAGGGTTAGGCATAATGTTAACCGTGTGGTTAAGATTATGGTTAGGTTTAAAATCAGATTTTAAGAGGAGAAATTGTAGAAATGGGCGGGGTTTAGCCGAGGGGATTCGATGAATCTGGCCTGTGCTCCCAGGTAGGTGTGTTTTGCACCGGATTGCCAACAGGACATTGAGCCAGGTGCCTGTTCGAAGCCCACAGCAAAGTCAGCTCAAAACAAAAGTGACGTAATTAAGCATGTGGAGTAAGGAGTAGGATTCTGTGTTTTCACATGCAAAAGTGATTGCCTTCCCAATGAAAACTAGTTTGAAAATTCTAACATATACACTACAAGGCCAAAAGTATTTGGACACTCCTTCAAATTAGTGGATTCGGCTATTTCAGCCACACTTGTTGCTGACAGGTGTATAAAATTGCATACAGCCACAGCCATGCAATCTCCATAGACAAACATTGGCAGTAGAATGGCCCGTAATGAAGAGCTCAGTGACTTTCAACGTGTCACCGTCATAGGATGCCACCTTCCCAACAAGTCAGTTCGAAAAATGTCTGCCCTGCTAGAGTTGCCCCAGTCAACTGTAAGTGCTGTTATTGTGAAATTGAAAAGTCTAGGAGCAACAACGGCTCAGCCGCGAAGTGGTAGGCCACACAAGCTCACAGAATGAGACCGCAGAGAGCTGAAGCGCGTAAAAATCATCTGTCCTCGGTTGCAACACTCACTACCGACTTCCAAACTGCCTCTGGACGCAACGTCAGCACGTGAACTGTTCGTTGGGAGGTAAATGAAATGGGTTTCCATGGCCGAACAGCTGCAAACATGCCTAAGTGTCGGCTGAAGTGGTGTAAAGCTCGCCGCCATTGGACTCTGGAGCGGTGGAAACGCGTTCTCTGAAGTGATGAATCAAGCTTCACCATCTAGCAGTCCGACGGACAAATCTGGGTTTGGCGGATGCCAGGAGAACGCTACCTGCCCGACTGAATAGTGCCAACTGTAAAGTTTGCTGGAGGAGGAATAATGGTCTGGGGCTGTTTTTCATGGTTTCGGGATAGGCCCCTTAGTTCCAGTGGAGGGAAATCTTAACGCTATAGGATACAATGACATTCTAGACGATTCTGTGCTTCCAACTTTGTGGCAACAGTTTGGGGAAGGCCCTTTCCTGTTTCAGCATGACAATGCCCCTGTGCACAAAGCGAGGTAAATACAGAAGTGGTTTGTCGAGATCGGTGTGGAAGAACCTGACTGGCCTGCACAGAGCCCTGACCTAAACCCCATCGAACACCTTTGGGATAAATTGGAACGCAGACTGCGAGCCGGGCCTAATCGCCCAACATCAGTGCCCAACCTCACTAATGCTCTTGTGGCTGAATGGAAGCAAGTCCCATCAGCAATGTTCCAACATCTAGTGGAAAGCCTTCCCAGAAGAGTGGAGGCTGTTATAGCAGCAAAGGGGGGGGGGGGGGGGGGGGGGGTCATCCATGTGCAAAGCTGTCATCAAGGCAAAGGGTGGCTATTTGAAAAATCAAAAATATAAAATATATTTTTTGATGTTACACTTTTTTGGTTACTACATGATTCCATATGTGTTATTTCATAGTTTTGATGTCTTCACTATTATTCTAGAATGTAGAAAATAGTAAAAATAAAGAAAAACCCTGGAATGAGTAGGTCTGTCCAAACTTTTGACTGGTACTGTATATAAATGCAACATGCAACAATTTCAAAGATTTTACTGAGTTACAGTTCATATAAGGAAATACATTCATCTATCAATCTATGGATTTCACATGACTGGGAATACAGATATGCATCTGTTGGCCACAGATACCTTAACAAAAAAAAAAGGTAGGGGTGTGGATCAGAACCAGTCAGTATCTGGTGTGACCACCATTTGCCTCATGCAGCGGGACTCATCTCCTTCGCATAGAGTTGATCAGGCTGTTGATTGTGGCCTGTGGAATGTTGTCCCACTCCTCCAATGGCTGTGCAAAGTTACTGGATATTGGTTGGAACTGGAACATGCTGTTGTACACATAGATCCAGAGCATCCCAAACATGCTCAATGGGTGAAATATCTGAGTATGCAGGTCATGGAAGAACTGGGACATTTTCAGCTTCCAGGAATTGTGTGCAGATCCTTTTGACATGGGGCCGTGCATTATCATGCTGAAAGAATGAGATGATGACAGCGGATGAATGGCATGACAATAGGCCTCAGGATCTCATCACGGTATCTCTGTGCATTCAAATTGCCATCAATAAAATGCTATTTTGTTAGTTGTCCATAGCTTATGCCTGCCCATACCATAACCCCACCGCCACTTCTCCAGCGTGCAAGTGGCCATCAAAGGTGAGCATTTGCCAACTTAAGTCGATTACAACAGTTAACTGCGGTCAGGTCAAGACCCTAGTGATTACGACGAGCACGCAGATGAGCTTCCCTGAGCATGTTTCTGACACTTTGTGCAGAAGTTCTTCGGTTCTGCAAACCCACAGTTTTATCAGCTTTCCGGGTGGCTGGTCTCAGACGATCCCGCAGGTGAAGAAGCCGGCTGTGGAGGTCCTGGGCTGGCGTGGTTACACGTGGTCTGCGGTTGTGAGGCCGGTTGGACGTACTGCCAAATTCTCTAAAACGACGCTGGAAGCAGCTTCTGGTAGAGAAATGAACATTAAATATCTGGCAACAGCTCTGGTGGACATTCCTGCAGTCAGCATGCCAATTGCACACTCCCTCAAAACTTGAGACATCTGTGGCATTGTGTTGTGTGACAACACTGCACATTTTAGTGGCCTTTTATAGTCCCCAGCACAAGGTGCACCTGTGTAATGATCATGCTGTTTAATCAGCTTCTTGATATGCCACACCTGTCAGGTGGATGGATTATCTTGACAAAGGAGAAATGCTCACTAACAGGAATATATACACATTTATGCCCAACATTTGTGAGAGTCAATTTATTATGTATTTTACCGTTCTCATTGTAAGAATGGACATGTTGTTTGCAGAACACACAATCTATGTTTCACTTGTGAGAAACAAGTTTTTGTTTATTTCATTCCGTTTATGAGTTTTGTCAATTTATTAATTGTGTTTTGTTTGGAGCGCTCCTGCCTAGGCTTCCTGGTTACCTAGGCTACCTGGTTACCTAGGCTACCTGGTTACCTAGGCTACCTGGTTACCTAGGCTACCTGGTTACCTAGGCTACCTGGTTACCTAGGCTACCTGGTTACCTAGGCTACCTGGTTACCTAGGCTACCTGGTTACCTAGGCTACCTGGCCGATGACAGTGCCTTCGGAAAGTATTTAGTCCCCTTTTACTTTTTCCACATTTTGTTTACGTTACAGCTTTATTCTAAAATTGATTAAATAGTTTTTTCCCCTCATCAATCTACACACAATACCCCATAATGACAAAGCAAAAACAGGGTTTGAGAAATGTATGCTAATTTATATTAAAAAAAGAGAAATATCACATTTACATAATATTCAGACCCTTTACTCAGTATTTTGTTGAAGCACCTTTGGCAGCGATTACAGCATCGAGTCTTCTTGGGTATGATGCTACAAGCTTGGCACACCTGTATTTGGGGAGTTTCTCACATACTTCTCTGCAGATCCTCTCAAGCTCTGTCAGGTTGGATGGGGAGTGTTGCTGCACAGCAGTTTTCAGGTCTCTCCAGAGATGTTCGATCGGGTTCAAGTCCGGGCTCTGGCTGGGCCACTCAAGGACATTCAGAGACTTGTCCCGAAGCCACTCCTGCGTTGTCTTGTCTGTGTGCTTAGGGTCATTATCCTGTTGGAAGGTGAACCTTTGCCCCAGTCTGAGGTCCTGAGCGCTCTGGAGCAGGTTTTCATCAAGGATCTCTCTATACTTTGCTCTGTTCATCTTTCCCTCCATCCTGACTAGATGGTTGTCCTTCTGGAAGGTTCTCCCATCTCCACAGAGGAACTCTAGAGCTCTGTCATAGTAACCATCGGTTTCTTGGTCACCTCCCTGACCAAGGACCTTCTCCCCCGATTGCTCAGTTTGGTCGGGCGGCCAGCTCTAGGAAGAGTCTTGGTGGTTCCAAACTTCTTCCATTTAAGAATGACAGAGGCCACTGTGTTCTTGGGGACCTTCAATGCTGCAGAAACATTTTGGTACCCTTCCCAGATCTGTGCCTCGACACAGTCCTGTCTCGGAGCTCTACTGACAATTCCTTCGACCTCATGGCTTGGTTTTTGCTCTGACATGCACTGTCAACTGTGGGACCTTATATAGACAGGTGTGTGCCTTTCCAAATCATGTCCAATCAATTGAATTTACCACATGTGGACTCCAAGTTGTAGAAACATCTCAAGGATGATCAATGAAAACAGGATGCACCTGAGCTCAATTGAGTCTCAGTGCAGAGTCTGAATACTTATGGAAATAATGTTTATTAATTTTTTTTGCAAATATTTCTACAAACCTGTTTTCGCTAGGTCATTATGGGATATTGTGTGTGTGTGTATATGTGTGTAAATATATACATACACACACACACACACACACACACAATACCCCATAATGACCTAGCGAAAACAGGTATATATATATTTTAGAATAAGGCTGTAACGGAACAAAATGTGGAAAAAGTAAAGGGTTCTGAATACTATCTGAAGGCACTGTAAATGTGCTCATTTGGGGATCTGATAGTATTTATGATTGTCTTAACTCACCACCACTAATGAGCTGTGGAGCTTTTCAAAGTAATTTTTTCTTCACTCCAAACAGCAAGTAAACAAAGTCTGTTTTTGGAATCCATTGAGAATGACAATAGTTCCTCACTTTAGTTGGAAAATGTTTCCAGTTCCTCTCCCTTTGGATAAATCCACTTGGCCTGAAAGGGTAACATGTAATGCTCTGATCCAGTGGAAACTTCAGAAAATACCTGATTTACTTATCCCTTGCACAAATAGCCTACAGCTGTGTCTGTCCTGAGCTCACTGGCGGCCCAGAATATTTTATTTAATGTTGCAAGTTTGATAGCGCATTCGGGCCGGATAAAGTTGGTGGTTAATACAATGTTTCAAGTTCACTGCAGACCGGCCATGCGTAGCAAATGTGGTTTATAGCATATTTATTTTCATCAGGATATTTTCTACGTGCAGGATGCAATGTTTTTATTTGTTGGCTTTATGGAGGCTATTTTTTACATAGTTGGCAATAGAAGTTACTTTTATATTTGTTTAATTCTCATTTAGAATATTTATTAACCACATAATGATTTTGAGATAGGAAGACATTATAAATGAAAAACTGTTCTATTAAAATGTGCATCTGAAAACCATAACTGGCATGCAGATCGGTAGATATGGTAAATTGGCCCTCAACTGAAACAGGTTGCCGACCCCTGGCTGTAGCTTTTTAACAGGTTGCCGACCCCTGGCTGTAGCTTATTAACAGGTTGCCGACCCCTGGATGTAGCTTATTAACAGGTTGCCGACCCCTGGCTGTAGCTTATTAACAGGTTGCCGACCCCTGGCTGTAGCTTATTAACAGGTTGCCGACCCCTGGCTGTAGCTTATTAACAGGTTGCCGACCCCTGGCTGTAGCTTATTAACAGGTTGCCGACCCCTGGCTGTAGCTTATTAACAGGTTGCCGACCCCTGGCTGTAGCTTATTAACAGGTTGCCGACCCCTGGCTGTAGCTTATTAACAGGTTGCCGACCCCTGGCTGTAGCTTATTAACAGGTTGCCGACCCCTGGCTGTAGCTTATTAACAGGTTGCCGACCCCTGGCTGTATCTTATTAACAGGTTGCCGACCCCTGGCTGTATCTTATTAACAGGTTGCCGACCCCTGGCTGTAGCTTATTAACATGTTGCCGACCCCTGGCTGTAGCTTATTAACAGGTTGCCGACCCCTGGCTGTATCTTATTAACAGGTTGCCGACCCCTGGCTGTAGCTTATTAACAGGTTGCCGACCCCTGGCTGTAGCTTATTAACAGGTTGCCGACCCCTGGCTGTAGCTTATTAACAGGTTGCCGACCCCTGGTTGTAGCTTACTGTCAACTTCAGGATCGTCGTTACAGTTCTATCTTGATTTCTATCATTTGTGACTTAATTATTTCATCAAACAGCTTAAAGCATCGGACAATCTCGGTGCATATCGTTGATTTCATTAAAACACATAGGTTGTCTATATATGGAAAAATACACTTTAAACATTTTGCGCTTGGTCGAAAGAACAGACTATTTTCGGTCGACCAATATTGTTTTGAGTTGGGGACAGCCCTACTGTTGACATTCCTGCTTTAAAGGTGGCCTATATTAAAGACCTCATTTCCTGGTTTCTGAAATTAAATATTTTCAGCTGATGTACAAAACCGAAAGTAAAATAAACTTGTGAAGGGAAGCATATAAATATTACACACAGAATGGAAACTGCTTATCAGATATGTTTGAAATGAGTGACATATCAATTATTCACATTTCTATCTGAAATTAGTCGGGTTGTACAAATAAACTCTTTAACAGACCTTTTAAGGGACTCTGCTCTATATTAATGTGTGTTTCTTTGTTTCTGTGTGTTTTAAAGGAATAGACTTCAAGATCAAAACTGTTGAACTCCAAGGAAAGAAGATCAAATTACAGATATGGTGAGTGGAGGTGTGCGTAACAGGGATGGTTCAACACCACCACCATCTGCTACACTGAGTGGACAAAACATTAAGAACACCTGCTCTGACATAGACTGACCAGGTGAAAGCTATGATCCCTTATTGATCCAATTCAATCACTGTAGTTGAAGGGGAGGAGACAGGTTAAAGATGGATTTTTAAGCCTTGAGACAATTGAGACATGGATTATGTGTATATATATATATATATATATATATATATATATATATATATTTTAAATAATTTAGCAGACGCTCTTATCCAGAGCGACTTACAGTTAGTGAGTGCATACATTTTTCATACTGTATGTGTGTCATTCAGAGGGTGAATGGGCAAGACAAAAGATTGAAGTGTCTTTGAACGGGGTATGGTAGTAGGTGCCAGGCGCACCGGTTTGTGTCAAGAACTGTAACGCTGCTGGGTTTTCCGCACTCAAGAATGGTCCCACACCCAAAGGCCATGCAACCAACTTGACACAACTGTGGGAAGCATTAGCGTCAACATCCCTGTGGAACGCTTTCAACACCTTGTGGAGTCAATGCCCTGACGAATTGAGGCTGTTCTGAGGGCAAAATAAAAAATTGAAATATCACATTTACGTAAGTATTCAGACCCTTTACTCAGTACTTTGTTGAAGCACCTTTGACAGCAATTACAGCCTCGAGTCTTCTTGGGTATGACGCTACAAGCTTGGCACACCTGTATTTGGGGAGTTGCTCCCATTCTTCTCCGCAGATCCTCTCATGCTATGTCAGGTTGGATGGGGAGCGTCGCTGCACAGATATTTTCAGGTCTCTCCAGAGATGTTCGATCGGGTTCAAGTCCGGGCTCTGGCTGGGCCACTCACATTCAGAGACTTGTCCCGAAGCCACTCCTGCGTTGTCTTGGCTGTGTGCTTAGGGTCGTTGTCCTGTTGGAAGGTGAACCTTCGCCCCAGTCTGAGGTCCTGAGCGCTCTGGAGCAGGTTTTCATCAAGCATCTCTCTGTGCTTTGCTCCATTCATCTTTCCCTCGATCCTGACTAGTCTCCCAGTCCCTGCCGCTGAAAAACATCCCCACAGCATGATGCTGCCTACCACCAAGCTTCACCGTAGGGATGGTGCCAGGTTTCCTCCAGACGTGACGTTTGGTATTCAGGCCAAAGAGTTCAGTCTTGGTTTCATCAGACCAGATAATCTTGTTTCTCATGGTCTGAGAGTCCTTTAGGTGCCTTTTGGCAAACTCCAAGCGGGCTGTCATGTGCCTTTTACTGAGGAGTGGCTTCCGTCTGGTCACTCTACCATAAAGGCCTGATTGGTGGAGTGCTGCAGAGATTGTTGTCCTTCTGGAAGGTTCTCCCATCTCCACAGATGAACTCTGGAGCTCTGTCAGTGACACACACTATACAGTGCATTCGGAAAGTATTCAGACCCCTTGACTTTTTTCACATTTTGTTACGTTACAACCTTACCCAAAAATGGATTAACATTTATTTTTATCAATTTACACACAAGAAATAAATAATGTGTATTTCCATGATTTGTTTATTTAACAGGGACACAGCTGGTCAGGAGCGGTTCCACACCATCACCACGTCCTACTATCGAGGCGCCATGGGCATCATGCTGGTCTATGACATCACCAACGCCAAGAGCTTCGAGAACATCAGCAAGTGGCTCCGCAACATCGACGAGGTACACACACATTATACACACACACACACACACATTATATACACACACACACACACACACACATTATATACACACACACACACACCATACACACACACCATACACACACACACACACACACACACACACACACACACACACACACACACACACACACACACCATACACACACACACCATACACACACACACACACACACACACACACACACACCATACACACACACACACACACACACACCATACACACACACACACACATTATATACACACACACACACACACCATACACACACACACACACATTATATACACACACACACACACACCATACACACACACACACACACACACACCATACACACATTATATACACACACACACACACACACACACACACACATTATATACACACACAATACACACACACACACACACACCATACACACATTATATACACACACACACACACACACACACACATTATATACACACACACACACACACACCATACACACACACACACACACTATACACACATTATATACACACACACACACACACACACACACACACACACACACATTATATACACACACACACACACATTATATACACACACACACACACACACATTATATACACACACACACACACCATACACACATTATATACACACACACACACATTATACACACACACACACATTATACACACACACACACATTATACACACACACACACACATTATACACACACACACACTATACACCATACACACATTATATACACACACGCACACTATACACACATTATATACACACACACACACTATACACCATACACACATTATATACACACACACACACCATACACACACACACACACACACACATTATATACACACACACACACACATTATATACACACACACACACACACACACACACACACACACTATACACCATACACACATTATATACACACACACACACACCATACACACACACACACACACACACCATACACACATTATATACACACACACACACACACACACACACCATACACACACACACACTATACACACACACACACACACACACACACACACACTATACACACTATACACACATTATATACACACACACACACATTATATACACACACACACACTATACACACATTATATACACACACACACACACTATACACCATACACACATTATATACACACACACACACTATACACACACACACACACACACACACTATACACACATTATATACACACACACACACACATTATATACACACACACACACACACACACACTATACACACATTATATACACACACACACACTATACACCATACACTAATTATATACACTATACACCATGCACACACACTATACACCATACACACACACACATTATATACACACTCACTCACACACACTATACACACACATTATATATATATACACACACACACTACATTTTTACATTTACATTTTAGTCATTTAGCAGACGCTCTTATCCAGAGCGACTTACAGTTAGTGAGTGCATACATTTTTCTAAATTATTATTTTTTCCATACTGGCCCCCTGTGGGAATCGAACCCACAACCCTGGCGTTGCAAACGCCATGCTCTACCAACTGAGCTACATCCCTGCCGGCCATTCCCTCCCCTACCCTGGACAACGCTCGGCCAATTGTGCGCCGCCCCATGGGTCTCCCGGTCGCGGCCGGCTACGACAGAGCCTGGATTCGATCCAGGATCTCTAGTGGCACAGATAGCACTGCGATGCAGCGCCTTAGACCACTGCGCCACTCGGGAGGCGCACTATACACACACACGCACACACACACATTATATATACACACTCACACACACATTATATATACATACTCACACACACATTATATATACACACAAACACACACACACACACACAAACACATTATACACACACGTTATATAAACACACACAAACACATCAAACACACACACATACACACACATTATACACACACAAACGCTATAGACATACACACACACACCAGGGTTTCCGTTAGCCGGTAAATACTGGCTTTTGGCCCCCAAAAAAGAGAACAAAAGTTGATTTAAAATGATTTCTGTCAAATTGTCCAGGAGGAAAATAAATGCCATTGAAAAATGCTTTTTATTTATTTATGGGAATACCAGTCGATTTGCTCCAGCTTCAAATGCTAATATACTTCATAGGATAACAGCTCCTCAAGCTGCTGGGACATTAGTGTCCCCTGACTGGACACAAGACGTGACGTCCTCATAAGGGACATCAGCTAAGTGTCCCCTGACTGGACACAAGACGTGACGTCCTCATAATGGACATCAGCTAAGTGTCCCCTGACTGGACACAAGACGTGACGTCCTCATAAGGGACATCAGCTAAGTGTCCCCTGACTGGACACATGACGTGACGTCCTCATAAGGGACTTCAGCTAAGTGTCCCCTGACTGGACACAAGACGTGACGTCCTCATAAGGGACTTCAGCTAAGTGTCCGCTGACTGGACACAAGACGTGACGTCCTCATTAGGAACTTCAGCTAAGTGTCCCCTGACTGGACACAAGACGTGACGTCCTCATAATGGACTTCAGCTAAGTGTCCCCTGACTGGACACAAGACGTGACGTCCTCATAATGGACATCAGCTAAGTGTCCCCTGACTGGACACAAGACGTGACGTCCTCATAAGGGACTTCAGCTAAGTGTCCCCTGACTGGACACAAGACGTGACGTCCTCATTAGGAACTTCAGCTAAGTGTCCCCTGACTGGACAAAATTGACGACGATTGTGTTGATTATCTCAGTTTCCAGTGTGCCCACCGAGAGGGGATTCTTTCTCCAAAACGTAGTAAAGCCGGCCTCCAGATGGCTCCTTCCTGAGGACAAAGTAGGGAGGCTGATGTGCATCAAGCTGCTCCAAGGTGTTGGACAGTTCTGACTTCCCAAAGGGAGCAGTTCACTTTGAGCAGGCCAAGGTCCGCCGCAAACGCAAGGAAATGAGAGGCAAATTGTGTTGGTCAGGCCCAGTCCTAGCAGGTCTGCTGCCGCCCGTGGCAAGATCAGGCCCAGTCCTAGCAGGTCTGCTGCCGCCCGTGGCAAGATCAGGCCCCGTCCTAGCAGGTCTGCTGCCGCCCGTGGCAAGATCAGGCCCAGTCCTATCAGGTCTGCTGCCGCCTGTGGCAAGATCAGGCCCAGTCCTAGCAGGTCTGCTGCCGCCCCTGGCAAGGTCAGGCCCAGTCCTAGCAGGTCTGCTGCCGCCTGTGGCAAGATCAGGCCCAGTCCTAGCAGGTCTGCTGCCGCCCGTGGCAAGATCTACATATGCTGCCCCCGTGTCATGTATAGTATAAAGATTTGTAATGGATTGATAGACTAGAGTAGAGTAAGGATGTGTATCATGAACAGTTGGTGCATTTCAGTTGAGCTTATTCAGTAGCACTTAGAGATAAAACATTGTTGCCTATTCACATCGGAGAGTTACAATGTTATAATCACTAGACAGCCAACTGTCTATAGTAGGAAACAGTTATCAATAAGCCACGTACAGTGGGGAAAAAAAGTATTTAGTCAGCCACCAATTGTGGGTTGGGTTAGTTAGTCTGTACTATGATGGGTTGGGGTTAGTTAGTCTGTACTATGATGGGTTGGGGTTAGTTAGTCTGTACTATGATGGGTTGGGGTTAGTCTGTACTATGATGGGTTGGGGTTAGTTAGTCTGTAATATGATGGGTTGGGGTTAGTTAGTCTGTACTATGATGGGTTGGGGTTAGTCTGTACTATGATGGGTTGGGGTTAGTTAGTCTGTACTATGATGGGTTGGGGTTAGTTAGTCTGTACTATGATGGGTTGGGGTTAGTTAGTCTGTACTATGATGGGTTGGGGTTAGTTAGTCTGTAATATGATGGGTTGGGGTTAGTCTGTACTATGATGGGTTGGGGTTAGTTAGTCTGTACTATGATGGGTTGGGGTTAGTTAGTCTGTACTATGATGGGTTGGGGTTAGTCTGTACTATGATGGGTTGGGGTTAGTCTGTACTATGATGGGTTGTGGTTAGTCTGTACTATGATGTGTTGGGGTTAGTCTGTACTATGATGGGTTGGGGTTAGTTAGTCTGTACTATGATGGGTTGGGGTTAGTCTGTACTATGATGGGTTGGGGTTAGTCTGTACTATGATGGGTTGGGGTTAGTCTGTACTATGATGGGTTGGGGTTAGTTAGTCTGTACTATGATGGGTTGGGGTTAGTCTGTACTATGATGGGTTGGGGTTAGTTAGTCTGTACTATGATGGGTTGGGGTTAGTCTGTACTATGATGGGTTGGGGTTAGTCTGTACTATGATGTGTTGGGGTTAGTCTGTACTATGATGTGTTGGGGTTAGTTAGTCTGTACTATGATGGGTTGGGGTTAGTTAGTCTGTACTATGATGGGTTGGGGTTAGTTAGTCTGTACTATGATGTGTTGGGGTTAGTTAGTCTGTACTATGATGGGTTGGGGTTAGTTAGTCTGTACTATGATGGGTTGGGGTTAGTTAGTCTGTACTATGATGGGTTGGGGTTAGTTAGTCTGTACTATGATGGGTTGGGGTTAGTCTGTACTATGATGGGTTGGGGTTAGTCTGTATTATGATGTGTTGGGGTTAGTTAGTCTGTACTATGATGGGTTGGGGTTAGTCTGTACTATGATGGGTTGGGGTTAGTCTGTACTATGATGGGTTGGGGTTAGTCTGTAATATGATGTGTTGGGGTTAGTTAGTCTGTACTATGATGGGTTGGGGTTAGTTAGTCTGTACTATGATGGGTTGGGGTTAGTTAGTCTGTACTATGATGGGTTGGGTTTAGTTAGTCTGTACTATGATGGGTTGGGGTTAGTCTGTACTATGATGGGTTGGGGTTAGTCAGTCTGTATTATGATGGGTTGGGGTTAGTTAGTCTGTATTATGATGGGTTGGGGTTAGTTAGTCTGTATTATGATGGGTTGGGGTTAGTTAGTCTGTACTATGATGTGTTGGGGTTAGTTAGTCTGTACTATGATGGGTTGGGGTTAGTTAGTCTGTACTATGATGTGTTGGGGTTAGTTAGTCTGTACTATGATGGGTTGGGATTAGTTAGTCTGTACTATGATGGGTTGGGGTTAGTTAGTCTGTACTATGATGTGTTGGGGTTAGTTAGTCTGTACTATGATGGGTTGGGGTTAGTCTGTACTATGATGGGTTGGGGTTAGTTAGTCTGTATTATGATGGGTTGGGGTTAGTTAGTCTGTATTATGATGGGTTGGGGTTAGTCTGTACTATGATGGGTTGGGGTTAGTCTGTACTATGATGGGTTGGGGTTAGTCTGTACTATGATGGGTTGGGGTTAGTCTGTACTATGATGTGTTGGGGTTAGTTAGTCTGTACTATGATGGGTTGGGGTTAGTTAGTCTGTACTATGATGGGTTGGGGTTAGTTAGTCTGTACTATGATGGGTTGGGGTTAGTCTGTACTATGATGGGTTGGGGTTAGTCTGTATTATGATGTGTTGGGGTTAGTTAGTCTGTACTATGATGGGTTGGGGTTAGTCTGTACTATGATGGGTTGGGGTTAGTCTGTACTATGATGTGTTGGGGTTAGTTAGTCTGTATTATGATGGGTTGGGGTTAGTTAGTCTGTACTATGATGGGTTGGGGTTAGTTAGTCTGTACTATGATGGGTTGGGTTTAGTTAGTCTGTACTATGATGGGTTGGGGTTAGTCAGTCTGTATTATGATGGGTTGGGGTTAGTTAGTCTGTATTATGATGGGTTGGGGTTAGTTAGTCTGTATTATGATGGGTTGGGGTTAGTTAGTCTGTACTATGATGTGTTGGGGTTAGTTAGTCTGTACTATGATGGGTTGGGGTTAGTTAGTCTGTACTATGATGTGTTGGGGTTAGTTAGTCTGTACTATGATGGGTTGGGGTTAGTTAGTCTGTACTATGATGGGTTGGGGTTAGTTAGTCTGTACTATGATGTGTTGGGGTTAGTTAGTCTGTACTATGATGGGTTGGGGTTAGTCTGTACTATGATGGGTTGGGGTTAGTTAGTCTGTACTATGATGGGTTGGGGTTAGTCTGTACTATGATGGGTTGGGGTTAGTTAGTCTGTACTATGATGGGTTGGGGTTAGTCTGTACTATGATGGGTTGGGGTTAGTTAGTCTGTACTATGATGGGTTGGGGTTAGTCTGTACTATGATGGGTTGGGGTTAGTCTGTACTATGATGGGTTGGGGTTAGTTAGTCTGTACTATGATGGGTTTTTTGTTAGTCTGTACTATGATGGGTTGGGGTTAGTCTGTACTATGATGTGTTGGGGTTAGTTAGTCTGTATTATGATGGGTTGGGGTTAGTTAGTCTGTACTATGATGTGTTGGGGTTAGTTAGTCTGTACTATGATGGGTTGGGGTTAGTTAGTCTGTACTATGATGGGTTGGGGTTAGTTAGTCTGTACTATGATGGGTTGGGGTTAGTCTGTACTATGATGGGTTGGGGTTAGTCTGTACTATGATGGGTTGGGGTTAGTTAGTCTGTACTATGATGGGTTGGGGTTAGTTAGTCTGTAGTATGATGGGTTGGGGTTAGTTAGTATGTACTATGATGGGTTGGGGTTAGTTAGTCTGTACTATGATGGGTTGGGGTTAGTTAGTCTGTACTATGATGGGTTGGGGTTAGTTAGTCTGTACTATGATGGGTTGGGGTTAGTTAGTCTGTACTATGATGGGTTGGGATTAGTTAGTCTGTACTATGATGGGTTGGGGTTAGTTAGTCTGTACTATGATGTGTTGGGGTTAGTTAGTCTGTACTATGATGGGTTGGGGTTAGTTAGTCTGTACTATGATGGGTTGGGGTTAGTCTGTACTATGATGGGTTGGGGTTAGTCTGTATTATGATGGGTTGGGGTTAGTTAGTCTGTACTATGATGGGTTGGGGTTAGTTAGTCTGTACTATGATGTGTTGGGGTTAGTTAGTCTGTACTATGATGGGTTGGGGTTAGTTAGTCTGTACTATGATGGGTTGGGGTTAGTTAGTCTACTATAATGGGTTGGGGTTAGTCTGTACTATGATGTGTTGGGGTTAGTTAGTCTGTAATATGATGGGTTGGGGTTAGTTAGTCTGTACTATGATGTGTTGGGGTTAGTTAGTCTGTACTATGATGGGTTGGGGTTAGTCTGTACTATGATGGGTTGGGGTTAGTCTGTACTATGATGGGTTGGGGTTAGTTAGTCTGTACTATGATGTGTTGGGGTTAGTTAGTCTGTACTATGATGGGTTGGGGTTAGTTAGTCTGTACTATGATGGGTTGGGGTTAGTTAGTCTGTACTATGATGGGTTGGGGTTAGTCTGTACTATGATGGGTTGGGGTTAGTCTGTATTATGATGTGTTGGGGTTAGTCTGTACTATGATGGGTTGGGGTTAGTCTGTACTATGATGGGTTGGGGTTAGTCTGTACTATGATGTGTTGGGGTTAGTTTTTCTGTATTATGATGGGTTGGGGTTAGTTAGTCTGTACTATGATGGGTTGGGGTTAGTTAGTCTGTACTATGATGGGTTGGGGTTAGTTAGTCTGTACTATGATGGGTTGGGGCTAGTTAGTCTGTACTATGATGGGTTGGGGTTAGTTAGTCTGTACTATGATGGGTTGGGGTTAGTCTGTACTATGATGGGTTGGGGTTAGTCTGTACTATGATGGGTTGGGGTTAGTTAGTCTGTATTATGATGTGTTGGGGTTAGTTAGTCTGTATTATGATGGGTTGGGGTTAGTTAGTCTGTATTATGATGGGTTGGGGTTAGTTAGTCTGTACTATGATGGGTTGGGGTTAGTTAGTCTGTACTATGATGTGTTGGGGTTAGTTAGTCTGTACTATGATGGGTTGGGGTTAGTTAGTCTGTACTATGATGGGTTGGGGTTAGTTAGTCTGTACTATGATGTGTTGGGGTTAGTCTGTACTATGATGGGTTGGGGTTAGTTAGTCTGTACTATGATGGGTTGGGGTTAGTCTGTACTATGATGGGTTGGGGTTAGTTAGTCTGTACTATGATGGGTTGGGGTTAGTCTGTACTATGATGTGTTGGGGTTAGTCTGTACTATGATGGGTTGGGGTTAGTTAGTCTGTACTATGATGGGTTGGGGTTAGTCTGTACTATGATGGGTTGGGGTTAGTCTGTACTATGATGTGTTGGGTTTAGTTAGTCTGTATTATGATGGGTTGGGGTTAGTTAGTCTGTATTATGATGGGTTGGGGTTAGTTAGTCTGTACTATGATGTGTTGGGGTTAGTTAGTCTGTACTATGATGGGTTGGGGTTAGTTAGTCTGTACTATGATGGGTTGGGGTTAGTCTGTACTATGATGGGTTGGGGTTAGTCTGTACTATGATGGGTTGGGGTTAGTTAGTCTGTATTATGATGTGTTGGGGTTAGCTAGTCTGTACTATGATGGGTTGGGGTTAGTTAGTCTGTACTATGATGGGTTGGGGTTAGTCTGTATTATGATGGGTTGGGGTTAGTCTGTACTATGATGGGTTGGGGTTAGTTAGTCTGTATTATGATGGGTTGGGGTTAGTCTGTACTATGATGGGTTGGGGTTAGTTAGTCTGTACTATGATGTGTTGGGGTTAGTTAGTCTGTACTATGATGTGTTGGGGTTAGTTAGTCTGTACTATGATGGGTTGGGGTTAGTTAGTCTGTACTATGATGGGTTGGGGTTAGTTAGTCTGTACTATGATGTGTTGGGGTTAGTTAGTCTGTACTATGATGTGTTGGGGTTAGTTAGTCTGTACTATGATGTGTTGGGGTTAGTTAGTCTGTACTATGATGGGTTGGGGTTAGTCTGTACTATGATGTGTTGGGGTTAGTTAGTCTGTACTATGATGGGTTGGGGTTAGTCTGTACTATGATGTGTTGGGGTTAGTTAGTCTGTAATATGATGGGTTGGGGTTAGTTAGTCTGTAATATGATGGGTTGGGGTTAGTTAGTCTGTACTATGATGGGTTGGGGTTAGTTAGTCTGTACTATGATGTGTTGGGGTTAGTTAGTCTGTACTATGATGGGTTGGGGTTAGTTAGTCTGTACTATGATGTGTTGGGGTTAGTTAGTCTGTACTATGATGTGTTGGGGTTAGTTAGTCTGTACTATGATGGGTTGGGGTTAGTTAGTCTGTACTATGATGTGTTGGGGTTAGTTAGTCTGTACTATGATGGGTTGGGGTTAGTTAGTCTGTACTATGATGTGTTGGGGTTAGTTAGTCTGTACTATGATGGGTTGGGGTTAGTCTGTACTATGATGGGTTGGGGTTAGTCTGTACTATGATGTGTTGGGGTTAGTTAGTCTGTACTATGATGGGTTGGGGTTAGTCTGTACTATGATGTGTTGGGGTTAGTTAGTCTGTAATATGATGGGTTGGGGTTAGTTAGTCTGTACTATGATGGGTTGGGGTTAGTTAGTCTGTACTATGATGGGTTGGGGTTAGTTAGTCTGTACTATGATGGGTTGGGGTTAGTTAGTCTGTACTATGATGGGTTGGGGTTAGTTAGTCTGTACTATGATGGGTTGGGGTTAGTTAGTCTGTACTATGATGGGTTGGGGTTAGTCTGTACTATGATGGGTTGGGGTTAGTCTGTACTATGATGGGTTGGGGTTAGTTAGTCTGTACTATGATGGGTTGGGGTTAGTTAGTCTGTACTATGATGGGTTGGGGTTAGTTAGTCTGTACTATGATGGGTTGGGGTTAGTTAGTCTGTACTATGATGGGTTGGGGTTAGTTAGTCTGTACTATGATGGGTTGGGGTTAGTCTGTACTATGATGGGTTGGGGTTAGTTAGTCTGTACTATGATGTGTTTCAGCATGCCAACGAGGACGTGGAGAGAATGCTGCTAGGCAACAAGTGTGACATGGAGGACAAGAGGGTGGTACCAAAGGCCAAGGGAGAGCAGGTGAGACACGCTGTCATCATTTCAAATAGTCTACATGTTGTATTAACACTAGAACCGCCTGGCCTTTCAGCCTATCAGTACCCGCTAGAGAACGTTGCTGCATATCAACCCGCAAGGTGCTGCAAACATATGCACCAACGCTTGATAAATAGTGCATAAACTATTATAAAGGATTAATTGCATGAAGAAATATTAGTGGAAATGTATCAATTTAAAGAAAATGACGAGTTATTTATTTATTTAGAGTCAAGGATATGTTTTGTATAATTCTGATAAACGTAGCTCTGTAGCCTGTTTTAGTTTCCCTTAAAATAAAAACATTAGTGTAATCATTTGATCAACTTTATTTGTAAATTCAATTAGTAACATAGTTATAGTACTTAATAAAGTCCAGTTACAGCTTCTGTTGACAAAGTAGAAACTAAAAAGATAATAATAACAATAACAACACTAATAATAATAATAATAATAATAATAATAATATAACCAGCCAGGTGCGCAGGTGAAATGATTTGCTGAATTCCAAAACAAAAGCACCAGTGCATGAACAGTTGTAAAGGATGAATTGCATAAATAAATAAATAAAATATTTTAAGTTTATTATGTTACTAGTTTTTGCTTAGTAGCCAGAGCAATGCTGCTGTGTGAGTGGTCATGTGCTGAATGCATGGGTATTAATGCTGTGTGAGTGGTCATGTGCTGAATGCATGGGTATTAATGCTGTGTGAGTGGTCATGTGCTGAATGCATGGGTATTAATGCTGTGTGAGTGGTCATGTGCTGAATGCATGGGTATTAATGCTGTGTGAGTGGTCATGTGCTGAATGCATGGGTATTAATGCTGTGTGAGTGGTCATGTGCTGAATGCATGGGTATTAATGCTGTGTGAGTGGTCATGTGCTGAATGCATGGGTATTAATGCTGTGTGAGTGGTCATGTGCTGAATGCATGGGTATTAATGCTGTGTGAGTGGTCATGTGCTGAATGCATGGGTATTAATGCTGTGTGAGTGGTCATGTGCTGAATGCATGGGTATTAATGCTGTGTGAGTGGTCATGTGCTGAATGCATGGGTATTAGTGCTGTGTGAGTGGTCATGTGCTGAATGCATGGGTATTCTTGGAAAAGTGACATTTGGAAGTAGAGCTGCACCTCTTGAATTATGAGTTATTTGACAAAGGTAAGTGTCATAGAAACTGCAGTATCGGCTCTTTCTGATACTATATAGAAATCACAATGTTTTACCTGCATGTGACTGAAGGAGGATTTGATAAAGTGATGATCCTTTCCCTGCATCTGTCAATTACAAGATGTGCCCATCTCTCCATGTACAATTTGACAACTGATAAGCCTAATATTGTCACTCATCAGATTATTGCCAATTTAATGATGTCTGTAGGCTAACTCTGTGTGAAATGAGTTTGGGTGTAGTTTTGATGGGCCGGCTGTGAGGCTGACAGGCATCGTATTGATTCCGTTTGCTCATCAACCTGGATAGAGTCAAGGATATGTTCTGCATTATTCTAAAGGCCTACTGCAACACGACGCATGTTTTCATTTCCCACAATACATTAGATTAGTAACAGTTATAGAAAATAAAACAGTCCCATAACCGCTTCTTTTTACAAAGTAAAACATAAAAGAGAATGGGATCAACCCCCAAGGTGTGCAGTCAAATGATTTGCTACTGATAGAGGCATAACACAAACTCCTCATTACACTATTGTCTTTCTAAATTAAATCCACCTCTTCACCCTCCTTATCATTGTTAGGCCTAATTTAAATTCAATTGTGAAGTAAGGTGCACAATTATCGGCCATTCATCCATTTGTCATTAATTCAGTGAGGAGAGAGAGACTCATTAGTGGCTGGCTGGGTGCCAACGTCCTAGAGCACATTGTCTTGGCCGATTTAAGTTAGGAATAGGTGTGGAAAAAAGCAGGTTAAAAGGCTCAATACTTTTCTGTTTGTGATTTCAAAATTCTGACAAATGAGCAGTGTAAAATGCAAACATTTAGGAAAAATCAGGGAAGGAGCAGGATAGCTTTCTTTGGCAGATTTGTTTAATTTCCAAAATCAAAGGTCACTGGCCGTTGGTGGTTCTAGTGTTAAACAGCATATCAACACACGCAAGCCTTTGGTAAGCTTGCTCCGCACTCCAGTCAAATTGGGTCCAGCTCACATACTCTGACACACACATTATACACACACACACACACACACACACACACACACATTATACACACACATCTAAGGGTATGGAGGGTTAGAGAAACCTGATGCGTGTCTCACAGGAGACTGCAACCTTATTTTGGATCCTCTCCTTTCATCCCTCTCTCTCCATATCTCTCCTCCTCCTCACTCGCTCTTTCTGTCCCTCTCACTCTGATATTTCTCTCCTCTCTCTCCTTAATATATCTCTCTCTCTCGCTCTCTCTCTCTCTCTCTCTCTCTCTCTCTCTCTCTCTCTCTCTCTCTGTCTCTCTCTCTCTGTCTCTCTCTGTCTCTCTCTGTCTCTCTCTCTCTCTCTCTGTCTCTGTCTCTCTCTCTCTCTCTCTCTCTCTGTCTCTCTCTCTCTGTCTCTCTCTCTCTGTCTCTCTCTCTCTCTGTCTCTCTCTCTCTGTCTCTCTCTCTCTCTCTCTCTCTCTGTCTCTCTGTCTCTCTGTCTCTCTCTCTGTCTCTCTCTCCTCTCTCTCTCTGTCTCTCTCTCTCTCTCCTCTCTCTCTCTGTCTCTCTCTCTCTCTCTCTCTCTGTCTCTCTCTCTCTCTCTCTCTCTGTCTCTCTCTCTCTTTCTCTCTCGCTCTGTCTCTCGCTCTGTCTCTCTCTCTCAGATTGCCAGAGAACATGGTATTAGGTTTTTTGAGACGAGTGCTAAGGCCAACATCAGCATTGAGAAGGCTTTCCTCACGCTAGCAGAAGACATCCTAAGAAAGGTGGGTGGTGTTTTTGTGGTGTGTGTATGATGATGGTGTCTATGTAATGTTTGTATGTATAATGTGTGTGTAACGTGGGTGTGTGTTGCAGACGCCCGTCAAAGAGCCCAACAGTGAAAACGTGGACATCAGCGGTGGGAGTGGAGTCACAGGATGGAAGAGCAAGTGTTGCAGTTAGAACAGACATGCCACTCTTTATCGCTAATCGCTAACTCTCTCTAACACTCATCCATCCCCTCTATCTGTTGTCATCAATTCTCTCTCTCTCGCTCCTGTATCCTCCCTATCCCCCCCCCCCCTCTCTCTCTCTCTCCCCTATCCTCTCTCTCTCTCTCTCTCTCTCTCTCTCCTCTCTTTCTCCCTCTCCCCTCTCTCTCTCTCGCTCCCCTCTCTCTCTCTCGCTCCCCTATCCTCTCTCTCTCTCTCGCTCCCCCCTCTCTCTCTCTTCTCTCTCCCCCCTCTATCTCTCCTCTATCCCCTCTCTCTCTCTCCCCCCTCTTTCTCCCTCTCCCCTATCCTCTCTCTCTCCTCTCCCCCTCTCTCTCTCCCCTATCCCCTCTCTCTCTCTCGCTCCCCTCTCTCTCTCTCTCTCCCCCCCTCTCTCTCTCTCTCTCGCTCCCCTCTCTCTCTCGCTCCCCCCTCTCTCTCTCTCTCTAGCCCCTCTCTCTCTCCCCTCTTTCTCCCTCTCCCCTATCCTCTCTCTCGCTCCTCTCTCTCTCTCGCTCCCCTCTCTCTCTCTCTCCTCTCTCCCCCCTCTATCTCTCCTCTATCCCCTCTCTCTCTCTCCCCTCTTTCTCCCTCTCCCCTATCCTCTCTCTCTCCTCTCCCCCTCTCTCTCTTCCCTATCCCCTCTCTCTCTCTCTCTCTCTCTCTCTCTCTCTCTCCCCTCTCTATCTCTCCTCTATCCCCTCTCTCTCTCCCCTCTTTCTCCCTCTCCCCTATCCTCTCTCTCTCTCTCTCTCCTCTCTCCCCTATCCCCTCTCTCTCTCGCTCCCCCCCCTCTCTCTCTCGCTCCCCCCCCTCTCTCTCTCGCTCCCCCCCTCTCTCTCGCTCCCCTCTCCCTCTCGCTCCCCCCTCTCGCTCTCTCTCCCCTATCCCCTCTCTCTCTCTCTCTCTCTCTCTCTCTCTCTCTCTCTCTCTCTCTCTCTCTCTCTCTCTCTCCCCTATCCTCTCCATCTTCCTCTGGAAATATAACACTTCACTTGTCGCCCCCCCTTCACGTTCTCGCTCTCTCCTTAGCTTTCTAAAGATCAGTTTGTTTCTGATAAAAAGATCAATCATGTTTCCTGTTTATTTGCAAAATGAGAGTGAAAAAGTCACTCAACTTTGTAATCTCTCCTTTGGCTAAGGCCGCCTGGTCCCCTCACCGTTGGTTATAGAAAAATAAAAAAAAAAGTAGGATTAACATTTTGTACACTAGTGGGTTATGTTGTCAAGATGCCTTATTTGGTCATTTTGAGATTTGTAAACAAGTAACAGATGGGGTTCATTTAGTTCTGTGCCTTATATGGAAGACGGGTGGAGCCTCACCCACCCAATTAAATTAAAAGTTTAATATTCTGGTTTCCACGGCGAGGCCAAGCAGAAAGGTTTGCATTTCCACACCAACCAGAGAACACCTTGTAAGGATGTCTGCTTAACGATGGGGGAATGTTTTACATTTTGATTTATTGTCCTTTTTTGGGTTAAAACATGTCTGCATGTTGCTATGTTTCTGTAACGTTGGAACGTTCACTCTGTATTTTACATTATACTCCTTTAGCATTACTCTCTTATCCAGAGTGACTTACAGGAGCAATTAGGGTTAAGTGCCTTGCTCAAGAGCACATTGACAGATTTTTCACCTAGTCGGCTCGTGGATTCGAACCAGCGACCTTTCGGTTACTGGCTCAACGCTCTTAACCGCTACCCCTGTATGTAAGAGATGGACAGTTCTCAAGGAAATTCAAACAGTTTTGCAGCTCCATTAAAAATAAGCTTGTTTAAGTTATATCTCTGGTGTCTTCTGTTCTTTACCATGCTGCTTAGTGTGTGGCCAGCAGAGGGACCCTTTACCTTGCTGCTCAGTGTGTGTGACCAGCATAGGGAGCCCTTTACCATGCTGCTTAGTGTGTGGCCAGCAGAGGGACCCTTTACCATGCTGCTCAGTGTGTGACCAGCATAGGGAGCCCTTTACCATGCTGCTCAGTGTGTGGCCAGCAGAGGGAGCCCTTTACCATGCTGCTCAGTGTGTGTGACCAGCATAGGGAGCCCTTTACCATGCTGCTTAGTGTGTGGCCAGCAGAGGGACCCTTTACCATGCTGCTTAGTGTGTGGCCAGCAGAGGGAGCCCTTTACATGCTGCTCAGTGTGTGGCCAGCAGAGGGAGCCCTTTACCATGCTGCTTAGTGTGTGGCCAGCAGAGGGAGCCCTTTACATGCTGCTCAGTGTGTGGCCAGCAGAGGGACCCTTTACCATGCTGCTTAGTGTGTGGCCAGCAGAGGGAGCCCTTTACATGCTGCTCAGTGTGTGGCCAGCAGAGGGAGCCCTTTACCATGCTGCTTAGTGTGTGGCCAGCAGAGGGAGCCCTTTACCATGCTGCTCAGTGTGTGTGACCAGCATAGGGAGCCCTTTACCATGCTGCTCAGTGTGTGGCCAGCAGAGGGACCCTTTACCATGCTGCTTAGTGTGTGGCCAGCAGAGGGACCCTTTACCATGCTGCTTAGTGTGTGGCCAGCAGAGGGAGCCCTTTACCGTTCTGCTTAGTGTGTGACCAGCAGAGGGAGCCCTTTATGTATACAGTTTATATAAGGAAATCAGTCAATTGAAATAAATAAATTAGGCCCTAATCTATGAATTTCAAATGACTGGGCAGGGGTGCAGCCATGGGTGGAGCCAGGCTCAGCCAATCAGAATTAGTTTTCCTCCACAAAAGGGCTTTTTTATAGACAGAAATACTCCTCAGCACCCCACCCCCCCCTCCTCACAGACGATCCCGCAGGTGAAGAAGCTGGATGTGGAGCTCCTGGGCTGGCGTGGTTACACGTGGTCTGCGCTTGTGAGGCCGGTTGGACGTACTTCCAAATTCTTTAAAACGACTTTGGAGGCGGCTTATGGTAGAGAAAATAACTAACTTCTCAGGCAACAGTTCTGGTGGACATTCCGGCAGTCAGCATGCCCATTGCACGCTCCCTCAACTTGAGACATCTGTGGCATTGTGTTGTGTGACAAAACTGCATATTTTAGAGTGCACCTGTGTAATGATCATGCAGTTTTAATCAGCTTCTTGATATGTCACACCTGTCAGCTGAACGGATTAACTTGGAAAAGGAGAAATGCTCACTAACAGGGATATAAAGAAATTAGTGCCCAACATTTGAGAGAAATAAGCTTTTCGTGCTTATGGAAAATATCTGGGATTTTTTATTTCAACTCATAAAACATAAAACACTTTCCATGTTGCGTTTATATTTTTGTTCAGTATATTAACTTACTGTCCATGTCATCACTTTTCTCCTCTGTTCCTCCTCTCACCCTCCCGCTCTCCTCTGTTCCTCCTCTCACCCTCCCGCTCTCCTCTGTTCCTCCTCTCACCCTCCCGCTCTCCTCTGTTCCTCCTCTCCCCCTCCCGCTCTCCTCTGTTCCTCCTCTCACCCTCCCGCTCTCCTCTGTTCCTCCTCTCACCCTCCCGCTCTCCTCTGTTCCTCCTCTCACCCTCCCGCTCTCCTCTGTTCCTCCTCTCACCCTCCCGCTCTCCTCTGTTCCTCCTCTCACCCTCCCGCTCTCCTCTGTTCCTCCTCTCACCCTCCCGCTCTCCTCTGTTCCTCCTCTCACCCTCCCGCTCTCCTCTG
Organism: Coregonus ussuriensis; assembly: GCA_031479575.1. Taxonomy (NCBI): domain Eukaryota; kingdom Metazoa; phylum Chordata; class Actinopteri; order Salmoniformes; family Salmonidae; genus Coregonus; species Coregonus ussuriensis. The sequence continues at coordinate 262,636 of CM062505.1, read as the reverse complement.
TTCCTCCTCTCACCCTCCCGCTCTCCTCTGTTCCTCCTCTCACCCTCCCGCTCTCCTCTGTTCCTCCTCTCACCCTCCCGCTCTCCTCTGTTCCTCCTCTCACCCTCCCGCTCTCCTCCTTTCCCTGCAACCTCTTCTAATGAGTGTTCATACCATCATAATGCCATCATAATTCCGTTACCATGTCTTCAGACAAAAATGAAGACCTCTCGAAGAAAATGAAGTCGTCTTGGAAATGCCATGTCTTGAGACATCAGTCTTAGCATTTTTATAATTGTTGTTTTCATGTTTTATTCGTTAGTAATACTAATAATTCAGTCTAGAACGCTCATGCACATTCATAGCAGAAATTGTACTGCACACAAATGAAAGAAATCAAGATTTATTGAAAACAGATAGCAGATATAATCATCCAGTCATAATTTACCTCATCAGACTCTCCATGTAAAAACAAATAGCAGATACAGTGCCTTGCAAAAGTATTCATCCCCTTTGGCGTTTTTCCTATTTTGTTGCATTACAACCTGTAATTTAAATAGATTTTTATTTGGATTTCATGTAATGGACATACACAAAATAGTCCAAATTGGTGAAGTGAAAAAATAAAAAACGTATTTCAAGAAATTCTAAAAAATAAATAACGGAAAAGTGGTGCGTGCATATGTATTCACCCCCTTTGCTATGAAGCCCCAAAATAAGATCTGGTGCAACCAATTACCTTCAGAAGTCACATAATTAGTTAAATAAAGTCCACCTGTGTGCAATCTAAGTGTCACATGATCTCAGTATATATACACCTGTTCTGAAAGGCCCCAGAGTCTGCAACACCACTAAGCAAGGGGCACCACCAAGCAAGCGGCACCATGAAGACCAAGGAGCTCTCCAAACAGGTCAGGGACAAAGTTGTGGAGAAGTACAAATCATGGTTGGGTTATTAAAAAAATTGAAAGAATATGGCACCACAACAAACCTGCCAAGAGAGGGCCGCCCACCAAAACTCACGGACCAGGCAAGGAGGGCATTAATCAGAGAGGCAACAAAGAGACCAAAGATAACCCTGAAGGAGCTGCAAAGCTCCACAGCGGAGATTGGAGTATCTGTCCATAGGACCACTTTAAGCCGTACACTCCACAGAGCTGGGCTTTACGGAAGACTGGCCAGAAAAAAGCCATTGCTTAAAGAAAAAAATAAGCAAACACGTTTGGTGTTCGCCAAAAGGCATGTGGGAGACTCCCCAAACATATGGAAGAAGGTACTCTGGTCAGATGAGACTCAAATTGAGCTTTTTGGTCATCAAGGAAAATGTCTGGCGCAAACCCAACACCTCTCATCACCCCGAGAACACCATCCCCACAGTGAAGCATGGTGGTGGCTGCATCATGCTGTGGGGATGTTTTTCCATCGGCAGGGACTGGGAAACTGGTCAGAATTTAAGGAATGATGGATGGCGCTAAATACAGGGAAATTCTAGAGGGAAACCTGTTTCAGTCTTCCAGAGATTTGAGACTGGGACGGAGGTTCACCTTCCAGCAGAACAATGACCCTAAGCATACTGCTAAAGCAACACTCGAGTGGTTTAAGGGGAAACATTTAAATATCTTGGAATGGCCTAGTCAAAGCCCAGACCTCAATCCAATTGAGAATCTGTGGTATGACTTAAAGATTGCTGTACACCAGCAGAACCCATCCAACTTGAAGGAGCTGGAGCAGTTTTGCAAAAATCCCAGTGGCTAGATGTGCCAAGCTTATAGAGACATACCCCAAGAGACTTACAGCTGCAATAGATGACTCTACAAAGGATTGACTTTGGGGGGGGGGGGTGAATAGTTATGCACGCTCAAGTTTTCTGTTATTTTGTCTTATTTCTTGTTTGTTTCACAATAAAAAATATGTATTCAAAGTGGTAGGCATGTTGTGTAAATCAAATGATACAAACCCCCAAAAAATCAATTTTAATTCCAGGTTGTAAGGCAACAAAATAGGAAAAATGCCAAAGGGGGGTGAATACTTTCACAAGGCACTGTATGATCATCCAGTCATATCTCACCTCAGACTATCCATGTGAAAACAAACAGCAGATACATGCATCCAGTCATCTCATCATCATCATCATCATCATCATCAGTCTATAGAGGTCAGCGCTCAGATCATTCCAGTCTACTGAGCAGCATGTGCAGTTGGCATCCCTGATCAATAAAACAAAAATAAATCAATAAATGCACCATTTATCTACCATTTATTTAGATGATATATTTCATGTGACATTTTGAATCATTCTCTAATTAATAAATCTGCACAGAAAATACCAGAATTGCAGTCACCTGTTAACCTGTATATGATATATCACCTGTTAACCTGTTCATCTGTTCACCTGTTCACCTGTTAACATAATAGTAGTATATGAATAGTAGTATCTGTTTCAAGATGTTTCGAGACATCTTAAGATGAAGGTGGTGATGGCTGGCCTATCAGAGACATGATCCATTCTCTCTTTCTGATCCCCCATGAACTCCATGGGTAACTGAATAAAAGTAACATTTAGATATTAGGTACATAGTTTATCAGTAGGCCCCTACTAATGACAGTTAACTGTCTGCAAATGATATCAATCTTGGTAATGCTAAAACAAGATGTCTTAACATATTTCTTAATGTTGACAAAATATGGTTTTGTCTAACATACAGTGCCTTCATAAAATATATTCTTACCCTTTGACTTTATACCACATTGTTGTTACACATTGTTTTATTCAATTTTTCTGATCACCTGACCCTTACCTTAACCCCAAACAGCATTTTTACTTTCAGAATTTATTTTGTTTTCCTTGTCAAGACATTCTGCTACACACACACACACTGATTGACTGACGAATGAAATCAGATAACAGCCCCGCCCACACCCCACCCAGCCGTCCTATAATGCATCAGCACCTACCTGAGCTGCCACATCAATGGGTTGCCATAACCACCGGGAAACCAAAGCCCGTCGTCAAGGCATCCAACTTCTTAGGCCCCACCCCTGATTTCCAATGCTGTAGTGTTTATATAGTAATTACAGTTCTTTCAGAAAGTATTCATACCGCTTGACTTATTCCACATTTTGTGTTACAGCGTGAATTCAAAATGGATTAAATCGATTTTTTCTTCTCACCCATGTACACACAATACCCCACAATGACAAAGTGAAAACATGTTTTTAGAAATATTTGCTAATTTATAAAAAAATGAAATACAGGAGTATCTAATTTACATACAGTACCAGTCAAAAGTTTGGACACACCTACTCATTCAAGGGTTTTCCTTATTTTTACTATTTTCTACATTGTAGAATAAAAACTATGAAATAACACATGGAATTATGTAGTAACCAAAAACGTGTAGCCACCCTTTGCCTTGATGACAGCTTTGCATGTCTTTGCTTCATGAGGTAGTCATCTGGAATGCATTTCAATTAACAGATGTGCCTTCTTAAAAGTTAATTTGTGGAATTTCTTTCCTTCTTAATGCATTTGAGCCAATCAGTTGTGTTGTGACAAGGTGGGGGGGGGGGGGTATACAGAAGATAGCCCTATTTGGTAAAAGACCAAGTCCATATTATGGCAAGAACAGCTCAAATAAGCAAAGACAAATGACAGTCCATCATTACTATAAGACATGAAGGTCAGTCAATACGGAACATTTCAAGAAGTTTGAAAGTTTCTTCAAGTGCAGTCGTAAAAACCATCAAGCGCTATGATGAAACTGGCTTTCATGAGGACCGCCACAGGAATGGAAGACCCAGAGTTACCTCTGCTGCAGAGGATAAGTTCATTAGAGTTACCAGCCTCAGAAATTGCAGCCTAAATAAATGCTTCACAGAGTTCAAGTAACAGACACATCTCAACATCAACTGTTCAGAGGGGACTGTGGAAATCAGGCCTTCATGGTCGAATTGCTGCAAAGAAACCACTACTAAAGGACACCAATAAGAAGAAGAGACTTGCTTGGGCCAAGAAACACGAGCAATGGACATTAGACCGGTGGAAATCTGTCTTTTGGTCCAAAATTTGAGATTTTTGGTTCCAACCGCTGTGTCTTTGTGAGACGCAGAGTAGGTGAACGGATGATCTCTGCATGTGTGGTTCCCACCGTGAAGCATGGGGGAGGTGGTGTGGGGGTGCTTTGCTGGTGACACTGTCTGTGAATTATTTAGAATTCAAGGCACACTTAACCAGCATGGCTACCACAGCATTCTGTGGCGATACGCCATCCCATCTGGTTTGGTCTTAGTGGGACTATCATTTGTTTTTCAACAGGACAATGACTCCAACACACCTCCAGGCTGTGTAAGGGCTATTTTACCAAGAAGGAGAGTGATGGAGTGCTGCATCAGATGACCTGGCCTCCACAATCACCCGACCTCAACCCAATTGAGATGGTTTGGGATGAGTTGGACCGCAGAGTGAAGGAAAAGCATCCAACAAGTGCTCAGCATATGTGGGAACTCCTTCAAGACTGTTGGAAAAGCATTCCAGGTGAAGCTGGTTGAGAGAATGCCAAGAGTGTGCAAAGCTGTTATCAAGGCAAAGGATGGCTATTTGAAGAATCTCAAATATAGAATATATTTTGAGTTGTTTAACACTTTTTTGGTAACTACATGATCCTACAGACACCCGACAAGGCCCAAATCACCGGCATTCGCAGGAGAAAGATATATTGTGGACGTAGGTCGGGGTGCCTTGTAAGGATCCGACGGCGAGCGAGTAAACTGCCTCTTCCATCAATCCTATTAGCCAATCTTCAATCATTGGAGAACAAATTGGACGACCTAAGATGATGGTTATCCTACCAACGGGACATTAAAAACTGTAATATCTTATGTTTCACCGAGTCGTGGCTGAACGATGACATGGACAACATACAGCTAGCGGGCTATACGCTACATCGGCAGGATAGAACGGCTGACTCCGGTAAGACAAGGGGTGGCGGTCTGTGTATATTTGTAAACAACAGCTGGTGCACAAAATCAAATACTAAGGAAGTCTCGAGGTTTTGCTCACCTGAGGTAGAGTATCTTATGATAAGCTGTAGACCACACTATTTACCAAGAGAGTTTTCATCTATATTTTTCATAGCTGTCTATTTACCACCACAAACCAATGCTGGCATTAAGATTGCACTCAATGAGCTGTATAAGGCCATAACTAAACAGGAAAACGCTCATCCAGAGGCAGCGCTCCTAGTGGCCGGGGACTTTAATGCAGGGAAACTTAAATCCGTTCTACCTAATTTCTACCAGCATGTTAAATGTGCAACCAGAGGAAAAAAACTCTAGACCACCTTTACTCCACACACAGAGACGCATACAAAGCTCTCCCTCGCCCTCCATTTGGCAAATCTGACCATAACTCTATCCTCCTGATTCCTGCTTATAAGCAAAAACTAAAGCAGGAAGCACCAGTGACTCGGTTAATAAAAAAGTGGTCAGATGACGCAGATGCTAAGCTACAGGACTGTTTTGCTAGCACAGACTGGAACATGTTCCAGGATTCTTCAGATAGCATTGAGGAGTACCCCACATCAGTCACTGACTTCATCAATAAGTGCATTGATGACGTCGTCCCCACAGTGACCGTACGTACATACCCCAACCAGAAGCCATGGATTACAGGCAACATCCGCACTGAGCTAAAGGGGAGCTGCCGCTTAACCCGGACGCTTATAAGAAATCCCGCTATGCCCTCCGACGAACCATCAAACAGGCAAAGAGTCAATACAGGACTAAGATTGAATCGTACTACACCGGCTCTGATGCTAATCGGATGTGGCAGGGCTTGAAAACTATTACAGACTACAAAGGGAAGCACAGCCGCGAGCTGCCCAGTGACACAAGACTTCCAAACGAGCTAAACCACTTCTATGCTCGCTTCGAGGCAAGCAACACTGAAGCATGCATGAAAGCACCAGCTGTTCCGGATGACTATGTGATCATGCTCTCTGTAGCCGATGTGAGTAAGACTTTTAAGCAGGTCAACATTCACAAGGCCGCAGGGCCAGACGGATTACCAGGACGTGTATTCCGAGCATGTGCTGACCAACTGGCAAATGTCTTCAACGACATTTTCAACATGTCCCTGACTGAGTCTGTAATACCAACATATTTCAAGCAGACCACCATAGACCCCGTGCCCAAGGACACTAAGATAACCTGCCTAAATGACTACGGACCCGTAGCACTGACGTCTGTAGCCATGAAGTGCTTTGAAAGGCTGGTCATGGCTCACATCAACAGCATTATCCCAGAAACCCTAGACCCACTCCAATTTGCATACCGCCCCAACAGATCCACAGATGATGCAATCGCTATTGCACTCCACACTGCCATTTCCCACCTGGACAAGCGGAACACCTAAGTGAGAATGCTATTCATTGACTACAGCTCAGCGTTCAACACCATAGTGCCCTCAAAGATCATCACTAAGCTAAGGATCCTGGGACTAAACACCTCCCTCTGCAACTGGATCCTGGACTTCCTGACGGGCCGCCCCCAGGTGGTAAGGGTAGGTAACAACACATCTGCCACACTGATCCTCAACACGGGGGCCCCTCAGGGGTGCGTGCTCAGTCCCCTCCTGTACTCCCTGTTCACCGGCACGACTCCAACACCCTCATTAAGTTTGCAGATGACACAGCAGTGGTAGGCCTGATCACCAACAACGATGAGACAGCCTATAGGGAGGAAGTCAGAGACCTGGCCGTGTGGTGCCAGGATAACAACCTCTCCCTCAACGTGACCAAGACAAAGGAGATGATTGTGGACTACAGGAAAAAAAAGAGGACTGAGCATGCCCCCATTCTCATCGACGGGGCTCTCCAAAACTATTGAGCGTGCCGTCTTTAGCCAACTCTCTTGCTATCTTTCTCAGATTGACCTTCTTGATCCAAACCAGTCAGGTTTCAAGACTGGTCATTCAACTGAGACTGCTCTTCTCTGTGTCACGGAGGCTCTCCGCACTGCTAAAGCTAACTCTCTCTCCTCTGCTCTCGTCCTTCTAGACCTGTCTGCTGCCTTTGATACTGTGAACCATCAGATCCTCCTCTCCACCCTCTCCGAGCTGGGCATCTCCGGCGCGGCTCACTCTTGGATTGCGTCCTACCTGACCGGTCGCTCCTATCAAGTGGTGGATGCGAGAAGCTGTCTCCGCACCACGTGCTCTCACCATTGGTGTCCCCCAGGGCTCAGTTCTAGGCCCTCTCCTATTCTCGCTATACACCAAGTCACTTGGCTCTGTCATATCCTCACATGGCCTCTCCTATCATTGCTACGCAGACGACACACAACTAATCTTCTCCTTTCCCCTTTCTGATAACCAGGTGGCGAATCGCATCTCTGCATGTCTGGCAGACATATCAGTGTGGATGACGGATCACCACCTCAAGCTGAACCTCGGCAAGACGGAGCTGCTCTTCCTCCCGGGGAAGGACTGCCCGTTCCAGGATCTCGCCATCACGGTTGACAACTCCGTTGTGTCCTCCTCCCAGAGTGCGAAGAGCCTTGGCGTGACCCTGGACAACACCTTGTCGTTCTCCGCTAACATCAAGGCGGTGACCCGATCCTGTAGGTTCATGCTCTACAACATTCGGAGAGTACGACCCTGCCTTACACAGGAAGCGGCACAGGTCCTAATCCAGGCACTTGTCATCTCCCGTCTGGATTACTGCAACTCGCTGTTGGCTGGGCTCCCTGCCTGTGCCATTAAACCCCTACAACTCATCCAGAATGCCGCAGCCCGTCTGGTGTTCAACCTTCCCAAGTTCTCTCACGTCACCCCGCTCCTCCGCACACTCCACTGGCTTCCAGTTGAAGCTCGCATCTGCTACAAGACCAGGGGCGGCAGGTAGCTTAGTGGTTAAGAGCGTTGTGCCAGTAACCGAAAGGTCGCTGGTTCTAATCCCCGAGCCGACTTGGTGAAAAATCTGTTGATGTGCCCTTGAGGAAGGCACTTAACCCTAATTGCTCCTGTAAGTCGCTCTGGATAAGAGCGTCTGCTAAATGACTAAAATGTAAAAATGTAAATGTAATGGTGCTTGCCTACGGAGCTGTGAGGGGAACGGCACCTCCGTACCTTCAGGCTCTGATCAGTCCCTACACCCAAACGAGGGCATTGCGTTCATCCACCTCTGGCCTGCTAGCCCCCCTACCTCTGCGGAAGCACAGTTCCCGCTCAGCCCAGTCAAAACTGTTCGCTGCTCTGGCACCCCAATGGTGGAACAAGCTCCCTCACGACGCCAGGACAGCGGAGTCACTCACCACCTTCCGGAGACACTTGAAACCCCACCTCTTTAAGGAATAACTGGGATATGATAAAGTAATCCTTCTACTCCCCCTTACACCCCCCCCCCAAAAAAAATATATATACATATTGTAAAGTGGTTATCCCACTGGCTATAAGGTGAATGCACCAATTTGTAAGTCGCTCTGGATAAGAGTGTCTGCTAAATGACGTAGGTTGTGGTGGCAGCTGCAGAGAGGTATTTGCGTGTGCGAGACTTGACATCAGAAGAGTTACAGGCAGTGGCGGCTCCTGAAAAAATTCTCAGGAGGGGCAATTTTTCTGATGATTTAGGTGACCTACACACATTTTTAAAAAGATATGTCCAGCAACAACATGAAGAAAGGGGCAGCATATAAGTCAATACCAGAAGCATTTATTGACTGATCTCAAAAGTGTTGGCTTACAAAAGCAAAATAAGTTATCACAGTAAAAATAATCAAGGGTGTTCTTTCACATTCCTCAACACTGCATAAACAATATGTATGGCTTTGTAAAAATGAACAACCATATTCTGGCCAATTGTATAGATTTGTAAATATGAACAACCATATTCTGGCCAATTGTATAGATTTGTAAAAATGAACATGAACAGATTTTTTATTTTTTTGAATGGCAGTACCTTTCAAACATGTCTGCTTGCAGTAAGGTAGCACTCACAAGGTGGCCAGAGAAAGAGAACCTTTCTTTGGTGTGATCCAGGATGGTGTTGCAGACCTCTTCAGACAGCCTCTGCTTCTCCTCTTCTCTCAAAGCTGTTCTGGGTCTTTTGGCTCCTGTTGCTTCTTGCAGCTGCTGTTGAGAGGAGTCCCTGAAGGCAAACAGACCAATGTGTTTGTTGGCTTTGTACAGTATTGTTGTCTATGTGATGCACAGGTATATGCAATGTATCCATGTATAGTACAAATACTTCAGTTCCACTTAAAATGGGCAGGGATGCATAAAGTCTTTAGTGTTTAAGTTAGCCTTTGTGTCTCACATAGCCTGGATGTTCAGCACAGTATACAGTGGTGCTCATAAGCTTATGATCCCATGCTAAAGTTGACTAAAAAGAGGAATAAAAAAGAAAAGAAAATTGGTGTCCTTAAAGGTTGGATTTTCCAACTTTTTTAATTAAGTCATTAAGATCAATTTCCAAAAGATGATTTTTTTATTTTTTTATTCCTCTTTTTAGTCAGCTTTAGAATGTGTTCATACACTTATGAGCACCACTGTACAGTACACATAGTATATAAAATAAGATAGATTACACCACTGGCCATATATAATGAGAATAATGTAATTTCAAACACAAATGCAGTCTCCTTTCATGCATACATTTTCAAATAAAGCTCTGCTTTGAGAAAGATCAAATGATATTGTTTAATCTTTATCTTACCTTATGGCCTGCACACTGCTTGCGAAGCTGTCGAGGGCACGTTTGATAAAGACAGCATCGATGTCCTTATTCTGTAGCTTCTGGTACGGTGGGCTGGTCAAATGAACCCAATGAACCCGTCCGGATGGCTTCAAAACATTCTATGAGGTCGTCTCGATTCTCGTAGACAGTGTTCACGACTCTGCTGTTGCTAACCTCATCGTTGTGGCGGCGGACAGCTAGCCTGTATCCCTCATCCAGTTGAGTGGCAATATTCACTCTCACCAAAGCAGACAATCTCAAACAGCTATCAATGTGGGTCTTTGACAGCTCATTTTTCTTAATCTTTTCTGAAAGATGGTGCATGTCGGTTACACCAGTCGCTGTCCAAGCGTTGCTGTCTGCCGTTCATGGTTACGTTACGTTACGTATGACGAAAGCGCGTAAGTGCAAGCCCTCAGACACCCATAGAGAATGTATTGAAAGCTCAGAAATTTGAAAAAAAAATATTTTACATTAGAGGCTATGAGAGACTTCTGGGCGATTTTCAACCTGACTGAAATCGCCCCAAAACGGGCGGGGACATTTGAAGCACGACTTTAGCCTGATTGGACATTTAGTGGCTGGCAGATCAGACGTGAACACTGAACTACTGTTGCCATGATATAATTGATTAGAAAAAAAATCCCTTCCTTTTCCCGTTTGGCAGTGCGTCGCCCATATCGCCCTATTGAACACACCGCCCATGGTTACAGGGTGTGTTAAGTGGTGATGTCCCATCCTTTCAGGTTGAGGGCATGAAGTAGGAATAAATATATTTAAATAGTGGATGGAGTAGGGTGATAATTCCATCTTGCGCCATCTTCTCCCACTGCCTGCCACTGGGCTTCCTCTCATCACCATATTTGGTAGTGAGTGGAAACGCCTACCGGATGATTCACATTTATACTTCCGGTGAAATATCTGTCTCATTGTTCTATCTGTGGTATCAAGTGTGAGAAGGACCCGTTTACAATTTAGAGAAGATACGAAAGAGCGCCGTTAAGAAATATGTAAAAAAATATGAATTAATTTTTGTTTAATTAGTCAAAAAGTTGCATTTTTGTACATATTTAGTGAGATTTAATGATATTATCTCCTGTTTAAGGTAAAAATAGCTTTGATACCTCATGATTTTTCTAAATTTAAAACAGGCTTCTCTTAGGACAACCAAAACCCTTTTTGGGTCCTGAGAACACGAGCGGGTTTGTAATCAGCAGCTGATTCAGACAGAGCGACAGACCGACAGACCGACAGACCAGCTGTGCCGGGAGATAGATTTAAGTTACAGGTAAAGAATGTTAGTTACATTAACAAACTTTAATGCAACATTGGGATACAATTATCTACAAGTAGTAACAATGTCTGCCCAGCCACCTGCTACCAGGAACTTGCTAGATTCATTTAACTATCTAGCTACGTAATTTATGCTAGTTAGCTAGCTAATTAACCGTAATCTGTATTATGTGTGTTTTATATGTGATGTTGGGTGGTTGTGAATGAATGATGCCCCGCTAGTGTTGGTGTGTACAGGGTTATAGAGAGACACTCTGCCCTTGTCATTCTCTGGAGGGGGATCTGGGTGAAGGGTCACCGCTGGGATGGGGGCGGGGCTGGCTTGTTCAGTCTAGCTGGTTAAATCCTATACCTCAGTAGTTAAATCACTCTGTCATCATAATCACAATTATATCTATAACACAGTAATATCATCATCACATTATAGAAACTACAGGCTAGAACACCGTTCTCGACAGTTACCAAGTAGCTTGAACCGCAACATGCGCCAGTGTATAGAGAGGCTACTGCGTCAGGTTATTTTCAATGTGTCGTGTTTATGTCGGCTGTAGGTCCAAGATACTGGATTACTGTACTTCCTACTCTATTGAAATGGAGATCATTGTTTGTGTTGACAGATAAAATGGCGTCCATGTTGATGAACTCTCTACGGCGCTGTCCCCCAGTCAACCCTGCTTGGGCCGTACATTATGGTGAGACACACACACACCAGGGATTCGGACAAGTGACCGGCAACATTTGAATAAATCGGACATTTACCGGACCCATATGCATTGGGTGCATAACCCATTAGGGCATTAATGCAATTCGTTGGAAAACACCATTCTAAACAGCACACCTGCTGCAATCAGGTCCATATGTGACAGAGATTTAAAATCTCTGTTAGAAATAGTTGAAGATGGGGAATAAAGATGCAACAACTAGCATGGGTTGTTAATATGACTAGCATGGGTTGTTAATATGACTAGCATGGGTTGTTAATATGACTAGCATGGGTTGTTAATATGACTAGCATGGGTTGTTAATATGACTAGCATGGGTTGTTAATATGACTAGCATGGGTTGTTAATATGACTAGCATGGGTTGTTAATATGACTAGCATGGGTTGTTAATATGACTAGCATGGGTTGTTAAAGATGGACTATGTAGAAATCGCGCTGCCATTTCCTGGTTGCAAAAATTGTGATGGTTCACTTAATTTCAGTTTGTGACAAAACAAGCAATTATAGTGTAGAGGATCATTGTACCATCTAAACCGCTGTGAAATATATTTTCCAAAACCAAAAATATTGTATTTTCAACTGGTTGACGCTGGAGTAGAAAACCGATAGTAAAAGATGCCAAAACTAAACTTAAAGGAAAAATCCACCCAAAACCACTAATTCTTATTCATTTACAGTGTTACATAACACAAATTTACATTTTAGTCATTTAGCAGACGCTCTTATCCAGAGCGACTTACAGTTAGTGAGTGCATTTCATAATGGCCCCCCGTGGGAATCGAACCCACAACCCTGGCGTTGCAAACGCCATGCTCTACCAACTGAGCTATATCCCTGCCGGCCATTCCCTCCCCTACCCTGGAAGACGCTGGGCCAATTGTGCGCCGCCCCATGGGTCTCCCGGTCGCGGCCGGCTGCGACAGAGCCTGGATTCGAACCAGGAGCTCTAGTGGCACAGGTAGCACTGCGATGCACTACCTTTCACCACTGCACCACTCGGCAAGAAAATATGTGAGAACAATATTTTTTGTTAACAAATGTTTCATTTTGGCCTTATATACTGAACAAAAATGTAAATGAAACAATTTTTAAGATTTTACTCAATTACAGTTCATAAAAGGAAATCAGTCAATTGTAATAAATAAATTAGGCCTTAATCTATGGATTTCACATGACTGGGCAGTGGTGCAGCTGTGGGTGGGCCTAGGAGGGCATAGGCCCACCCACTGGGGAGCCAGGCCCAGCCAATCGGAATGAGTTCTTCCTCACACAAGGGATTTATTACAGACAGTAATGCTCCACAGCACCCCTCACCCCCCCTCAGACAATCCCGCAGGTGAAGAAGCCGGATTTGGAGGGCCTGAGCTGGCGTGGTTACACGTGGTCTGGGGAGGGCCTGAGCTGGCGTGGTTACACGTGGTCTGGGGAGTTCCTGGGCTGGCGTGGTTACACGTGGTCTGGGGAGGTCCTGGGCTGGCGTGGTTACACGTGGTCTTGGGAGGTCCTGGGCTGGCGTGGTTACACGTGGTCTGGGGAGGTCCTGGGCTGGCGTGGTTACACGTGGTCTGGGGAGGTCCTGGGCTGGCGTGGTTACACGTGGTCTGGGGAGGTCCTGGGCTGGCGTGGTTACACGTGGTCTGGGGAGGTCCTGGGCTGGCGTGGTTACACGTGGTCTGCGGTTGTGAGGACGGTTGGATGTACTGCCAAATTCTCTAAAACGATGTTGGAGGCGGCTTATGGTAGAGAAATGAACATTCAATTCTCTGGCAACAGCTCTGGTGGACATTCCTGCAGTCAGCATGCCAGTTGCGCGCTCCCTCAACTTGAGACATCTGTGGCATTGTGTTGTGTGACAAAACTGCACACTTTAAAGTGGCCTTTTATTGTCCCCAGCACAAGGTGCACCTGTGTAATGATCATGCTGTTTAATCATCTTCTTGATATGCCACACCTGTCAGGTGGATGGATTATCTTGGCAAAGGCGAAATGCTCACTAACAGAGATGTAAACAAATTTCTTCACAAAATTTGAGATAAATAAGCTTTTCGTGTGTATGGAACATTTCTGGAATTTTTTATTTTAGCTCATGAAACATGGGACCAACACTTTACATGTTCAGTGTAGTAAGGTTGGTAGCAACATATGAAAACCGTTGTGAAAATCTGTTGCAGTTCAAATCGACTACAAAACCCACAATGCATTGCTCTCTATGGGCTATCTAGCTAGGTAGCTAGCTAGCAAACGTAGCTACACACAATACTGAAGTCAATATCAGCATGTGAAGTAGGTAGTTAGCTGTAAAATCACCTAAACAAACTGCACTATCAATTTAGGAGTCTACAATCTCACCATGTTCAACCTGCCGATTGATTGTGGAGTCTGACATTAATGTCCTGAAGGGCAGGCAGTGTGTCCCCAGTGATGTGTTGGGCAGACCGCACCACCCTCTGGAGAGCCCTGCGGTTGCGGGCGGTGCAGTTGCCGTATCAGGCGGTGATACAGACCGACAGGATGCTCTCAATGGTGCATCTGTAAAAGTTTGAGGGTCTTAGGTGCCAAGACAAATTTCTTCAGCCTCCTGAGGTTGAAGAGGCGCTTTTGCGCTGCCTTCACCACACTGTCTGTGTGGGTGGACCATTTCAGATTGTCAGTGATGTGTAAGCAGAGGAACTTAAAGCTTTTCACCTTCTCAACTGCGGCCCCGTGGATGGGGGCGTGCTCCCTCTGATGTCTCCTGAAGTCCATGATCAGCTCCTTTGTTTTGTTGACGTTGAGGGAGAGGTTATTTTCCTGGCACCACTCCGCCAGGGCCCTCACCTCCTCCCTGTAGGCGGTCTCGTCATTGTTGGTAATCAAGCCTACTACTATTGTGTCATCTGCGAACCTGATGATTGAGTTGTGGTCGTGCTTGGCCATGCAGTCATGGGGAATAGGGAATACAGGAGGGGGCTGAGAACGCACCCTCGTGGGGTCCCAGTGTTGAGGATCAGCGTAGTGGAGGTGTTGTTGCCTTCACCATCACCACCTGGGGGTGGCCTGTCTCGTGTTTGAGCCGTTGAATTGCGACTCCACTTTGTCACTGTACTGACGATTTGCCTGTTTGATGGCCTTATGGAGGGCATAGCTGGACTGTTTATATTCAATCATATTCCCAGTCACCGCTCATTGGTCACTCACCAATTGGCCACTCACCGAGTCCTTGCTCACACACGCTTTTTCAGTTCTGCCCACACATTTTCTATAGGATTGAGGTCAGGGCCTTGTGATGGCCACTCCAATACCTTGACTTTGTTGTCCTTAAGCCATTTTGCCACAACTTTGGAAGTATGCTTGGGGTCATTGTCCATTTGGAAGACCCATTTGCGACCAAGCTTTAAGTTCCTGACTGATGTCTTGAGATGTTGCTTCAGTATATCCACATAATTTTCCTTCCTCATGATGCCATCTATTTTGTGAAGTGCACCAGTCCCTCCTGCAGCAAAGCACCCCCACAGCATGATGCTGCCACCCCCGTGCTTCACGGTTGGGATGGTGTTCTTCGGCTTGCAAGCACCCCCTTTTTCCTCCAAACATAACGATGGTCATTATGGCCAAACCGTTCTATTTTTGTTTCATCAGACCAGAGGACATTTCTCAAAAAAGTATGTTCTTTGTCCCCATGTGCAGCTCCTTCAGGGTTATCTTTGGTCTCTTTGTTGCCTCTGATTAATGCCCTCCTTGCCTGGTCTGTGAGTTTTGGTGGGCGGCCCTCTCTTGGCAGGTTTGTTGTGGTGCCATATTCTTTTAATAATGGATTTAATGGTGCTCTGTGGGATGTTCAAAGTTTAGGATATTTTTTTATAACCAAACCCTGATCTGTACTTCTCCACAACTTTGTCCCTGACCTGTTTGGAGAGCTCCTTGGTCTTCATGGTGCCGCTTGCTTGGTGGTGCCCTTTGCTTAGTGGTGTTGCAGACTCTGGGGCCTTTCAGAACAGGTGTATATAAACTCAGCAAAACAAGAAATTTCCCTTTTTTCAGGCCCCTGTCTTTCAAAGATAATTTGTAAAAATCCAAGTAACTTCACAGATCTTCATTGTAAAGGGTTTAAACACTGTTTCCCCATGCTTGTTTAATGAACCATAAACAATTAATGAACATGCACCTGTGGAACGGTCGTTAAGACACTAACAGCTTACAGACGGTAGGCAATTAAGGTCACTGTTATGAAAACTTAGGACACTAAAGAGGCCTTTCTACTGACTCTGAAAATCGGTACATCCGATCATCACACCTGTGGGACAGGTACAGGATGGCAACAGCAACTGCCCGAGTTACACCAGGAACGCACAATCCCTCCATCAGTGCTCAGACTGTCCGCAATAGGCTGAGAGAGGCTGGACTGAGGGCTTGTAGGCCTGTTGTAAGGCAGGTCCTCACCAGTCATTACCGGCAACAACGTCGCCTATGGGCACAAACCCACCGTCGCTGGACCAGACGGGACTGGCAAAAAGTGCTCTTCACTGACGTGTCACGGTTTTGTCTCACCAGGGGTGATGGTCAGATTCGCGTTTGTATCGTCGAAGGAATGAGCATTACACAGAGGCCTGAACTCTGGAGCGGGATCGATTTGCAGGTGGAGGGTTCGTCATGGTCTGGAGCGGTGTGTCACAGCATCATCGGACTGAGCTTGTTGTCATTGCAGGCAATCTCAACGCTGTGCGTTACAGGGAAGACATCCTCCTCCATCAGGTGGTACCCTTCCTGCAGGCTCATCCTGACATGACCCTCCAGCATGACAATGCCACCAGCCATACTGCTCGTTCTGTGCGTGATTTCCTGCAAGACAGGAATGTCAGTGTTCTGCCATGGCCAGCGAAGAGCCCGGATCTCAATCTCATTGAGCACGTCTGGGACCTGTTGGATTGGAGGGTGAGGGCTAGGGCCATTCCCCCCAGAAATGTCCAGGAACTTGCAGGTGCCTTGGTGGAAGAGTGGGGTAACATCTCACAGCAAGAACTGGCAAATCTGGTGCAGTCCATGAGGAGGAGATGTACTGCAGTACTTAATGCAGCTGGTGGCCACACCAGATACTGACTTACTTTTGATTTTGACCCCCCCTTTGTTCAGGGACACATTATTACATTTCTGTTAATCACATGTCTGTGGAACTTGTTCAGTTTATGTCTGTTGTTGAATCTTGTTATGTTCATACAAATATTTGCACATGTTACGTTTGCTGAAAATAAACGCAGTTGACAGTGAGAGGATGTTTCTTTTTTTGCTGAGTTTATATACTGAGATAATGTGACAGATCATGTGACACTTAGATTGCACACAGGTGGACTTTATTTAACTATTTATGTGAATTCTGAAGGTAATTGGTTGCACCAGATCTTATTTAGGGGCTTCATAGCAAAGGGGGTGAATACATATGCACACACCACTTTTCAGTTATTAATTTTTATTTAATTTTTCATCCTTTCATGCTGAGCGGTTATCGAAAGGGAGAGCGCTGGAAAGATTGTTCAAACAGGCTCATTCTCAATGGATGTAAAAACAGACTTCGTTTACTTGCTGTTTGATGCGAATAGGCCTCCACAATGGATTAGTCCACTCAGACAGGCGTGACTGGTGTGCCATCCCCACGGCCTCCACAATGGATTAGTCCACTCAGACAGGCGTGACTGGTGTGCCATCCCCACGGCCTCCACAATGGATTAGTCCACTCAGACAGGCGTGACTGGTGTGCCATCCCCACGGCCTCCACAATGGATTAGTCCACTCAGACAGGCGTGACTGGTGTGCCATCCCCACGGCCTCCACAATGGATTAGTCCACTCAGACAGGCGTGACTGGTGTGCCATCCCCACGGCCTCCACAATGGATTAGTCCACTCAGACAGGCGTGACTGGTGTGCCATCCCCACGGCCTCCACAATGGATTAGTCCACTCAGACAGGCGTGACTGGTGTGCCATCCCCACGGCCTCCACAATGGATTAGTCCACTCAGACAGGCGTGACTGGTGTGCCATCCCCACGGCCTCCACAATGGATTAGTCCACTCAGACAGGCGTGACTGGTGTGCCATCCCCACGGCCTCCACAATGGATTAGTCCACTCAGACAGGCATCATGTGCCATAAAAAATTATATACATTTGAAACTGTTCGACAAAAAAAAATAGTGGTCGGCCAACAGCCTATCGACCAAATAATCGACCAGTCGACTAAATGGGGTCAGCCCTTGTTGTAACTAACCCTTTGTAACTCTGTTTCTCAACAGCGACCCGCTCCGTCAGTACATCAGTCCAGCTCCATGCCCAGGGTAAGAGTCTACACACACGCTTTGAGATCGCTGCCCTGAGCTCGTGACATCACTATGACATCACACACCATCTACTGTATTATATGTGTGTGTGTGTGTGTGTGTGTGTGTGTGTGTGTGTGTGTGTGTGTGTGTGTGTGTCCCCAGTCCAGACAAAGAGTAAAAAGACATTGGCTAAACCTGGAGTGAAAAACATCGTTCTGGTGGAGGGAGTCAGAACACCATTCCTCCTCTCAGGAACGACGTAAGGCTGGGGGGTGTGTGGGTGGGGGGTTGGGTTGGGGGGGTGGGCTGGGTGTATAGGGTTGGGGGGGTGGGCTGGGTGTATAGGGTTGGGGGGGTGGGCTGGGTGTATAGGGTTGGGGGGGTGGGCTGGGTGTATAGGGTTGTGGGGGGAGGTGGGCTGGGTGTATAGGGTTGTGGGGGGAGGTGGGCTGGGTGTATAGGGTTGGGGGGGGGAGGTGGGCTGGGTGTATAGGGTTGTGGGGGGAGGTGGGCTGGGTGTATAGGGTTGGGGGGGTGGGAGGTGTTGAAAAAATTTGTCCGTGTTCAAAATGTGTGTGTTTCCAGATATGCTGATCTGATGCCCCATGACCTTGCCAGAGCAGCGCTACAGTAAGTCACACAATCTCTGTTCTATACACACAATCTCACGGCACGACGGCGCCCCCATGTCACCTTCTATACAAACAATCTCACGGCACGACGGCGCCCCCATGTCACCTTCTATACACACAATCTCACGGCACGACGGCGCCCCCATGTCACCTTCTATACACACAATCTCACGGCACGACGGCGCCCCCATGTCACCTTCTATACACACAATCTCACGGCACGACGGCGCCCCCATGTCACCTTCTATACACACAATCTCACGGCACGACGGCGCCCCCATGTCACCTTCTATACACACAATCTCACGGCACGACGGCGCCCCCATGTCACCTTCTATACACACAATCTCACGGCACGACGGCGCCCCCATGTCACCTTCTATACACACAATCTCACGGCACGACGGCGCCCCCATGTCACCTTCTATACACACAATCTCACGGCACGACGGCGCCCCCATGTCACCTTCTATACACACAATCTCACGGCACGACGGCGCCCCCATGTCACCTTCTATACACACAATCTCACGGCACGACGGCGCCCCCATGTCACCTTCTATACACACAATCTCACGGCACGACGGCGCCCCCATGTCACCTTCTATACACACAATCTCACGGCACGACGGCGCCCCCATGTCACCTTCTATACACACAATCTCACGGCACGACGGCGCCCCCATGTCACCTTCTATACACACAATCTCACGGCACGACGGCGCCCCCATGTCACCTTCTATACACACAATCTCACGGCACGACGGCGCCCCCATGTCACCTTCTATACACACAATCTCACGGCACGACGGCGCCCCCATGTCACCTTCTATACACACAATCTCACGGCACGACGGCGCCCCCATGTCACCTTCTATACACACAATCTCACGGCACGACGGCGCCCCCATGTCACCTTCTATACACACAATCTCACGGCACGACGGCGCCCCCATGTCACCTTCTATACACACAATCTCACGGCACGACGGCGCCCCCATGTCACCTTCTATACACACAATCTCACGGCACGACGGCGCCCCCATGTCACCTTGTTGTGTGTGTACTGACATTTATGTGTAACTGATAGATACACACACACTACTTTAATGTTTTTAAATGTATGTAGATAGTAAAGTCGTTTGTCTGTAACATATTTTTCGTTAGGTGTCGGACCCCAGTGAGGCTAGTTGTCTAATAAATCAACTCTCTAAATAGACAAGTTCTCACTGGGGGGTCTGTGTGTGTGTGTGTGTGTGTGTGTGTGTGTGTGTGTGTGTGTGTGTGTAGGGGTCTGCTGCATAAAACCAGTCTTCCTAAGGACGCTGTGGATTACATCATCTATGGAACCGTCATTCAGGAGGTCAAGACCAGCAACGTGGCCCGAGAGGTACAGACACACACAGACACACACAGACACACACAGACACACACAGACACACAGACACACAGACACACAGACACACAGACTCACACACACACACACACACACACAGACACACAGACACACAGACACACACAGACACACACAGACACACACAGACACACACAGACACACACAGACACACACAGACACACACAGACACACACACAGACACACAGACACACAGACACACGCACACACAGACACACACAGACACACACACACACACACAGACACACAGACACACAGACACACACAGACACACACACGCACACACACACACCACCTCTTTCCCTGTCACACGTGCAGTGTGTGTCTATGACACGTGTGTGTATACAGTATATAATGTGTCAAATCAAATTGTATTGGCCACATGCGCCAAATACAACAGGTGCAGACATTACAGTGAAATGCTTACTTACAGCCCTTAACCAACAATGCATTTATTTCTTAATAAAAAAGTAAAATAAAATAACAACAAAAAAGTGTTGAGAAAAAAAGAGCAGAAGTCAAATAAAATAACAGTAGGGAGGCTATATATACAGGGGGGTACCGGTGCAGAGTCAATGTGCGGGGGCACCGGCTAGTTGAGGTAGTTGAGGTAATATGTACATGTGGGTAGAGTTAAAGTGACTATGCATAAATAATTAACAGAGTAGCAGCAGCGTAAAAAGATGGGGTGGGGGGGCAGTGCAAATAGTCCGGGTAGCCATGATTAGCTGTTCAGGAGTCTTATGGCTTGGGGGTAGAAGCTGTTGAGAAGCCTTTTGGACCTAGACTTGGCACTCCAGTACCGCTTGCCGTGCGGTAGCAGAGAGAACAGTCTATGACTAGGGTGGCTGGAGTCTTTGACAATTTTGAGGGCCTTCCTCTGACACCGCCTGGTATAGAGGTCCTGGATGGCAGGAAGCTTGGCCCCAGTGATGTACTGGGCCGTACGCACTACCCTCTGTAGTGCCTTGCGGTCGGAGGCCAAGTAGTTGCCATACCAGGCGGTGATGCAACCAGTCAGGATGCGCTCAATGGTGCAGCTGTATAATTTTTTGAGGATCTGAGGACCCATGCCAAATCTTTTCAGTCTCTTGAGGGGGAATAGGCTTTGTCGTGCCCTCTTCACGA
The DNA here is from genome assembly GCA_031479575.1 of Coregonus ussuriensis. Taxonomy (NCBI): domain Eukaryota; kingdom Metazoa; phylum Chordata; class Actinopteri; order Salmoniformes; family Salmonidae; genus Coregonus; species Coregonus ussuriensis. The sequence continues at coordinate 241,446 of CM062505.1, read as the reverse complement.
CTGTCTTGGTGTGTTTGGACCATGATAGTTTGTTGGTGATGTGGACACCAAGGAACTTGAAGCTCTCAACCTGTTCCACTACAGCCACGTCGATGAGAATGGGGGCGTGCTCAGTCCTCTTCTTTTTCCTGTAGTCCACAATCATCTCATTTGTCTTGGTCACGTTGAGGGAGAGGTTGTTATCCTGGCACCACACGGCCAGGTCTCTGACCTCCTCCCTATAGGCTGTCTTGTCGGTGATCAGGCCTACCACTGTTGTGTCGTCGGCAAACTTAATGATGGTGTTGGAGTCGTGCCTGGCCATGCAGTCATGGGTGAACAGGGAGTACAGGAAGGGACTGAGCACGCACCCCTGAGGGGCCTCCGTGTTGAGGATCAGTGTGGCAGATGTGTTGTTACCTACCCTTACCACCTGGGGGCGGCCCGTCAGGAAGTCCAGGATCCAGTTGCAGAGGGAGGTGTTTAGTCCCAGGATCCTTAGCTTAGTGATGAGCTTTGAGGGCATTATGGTGTTGAATGCTGAGCTGTAGTCAATGAATATCATTCTCATGTAGGTGTTCCTCTTGTCCAGGTGGGAAAGGGCAGTGTGGAGTGCAATAGAGATTGCATCATCTGTGGATCTGTTGGGGCGGTATGGAAATTGGAGTGGGTCTAGGGTTTCTGGGATAATGGTGTTGATGTGAGCCATGACCAGCCTTTCAAAGCACTTCATGGCTACAGACGTCAGTGCTACGGGTCGGTAGTCATTTAGGCAGGTTATCTTAGTGTCCTTGGGCACGGGGTCTATGGTGGTCTGCTTGAAACATGTTGGTATTACAGACTCAGTCAGGGACATGTTGAAAATGTCAGTGAAGACACTTGCCAGTTGGTCAGCACATGCTCGGAGTACACGTCCTGGTAATCCGTCTGGCCCTGCGGCCTTGTGAATGTTGACCTGCTTAAAAGTCTTACTCACATCGGCTACGGAGAGCGTGATCACATAGTCATCCGGAACAGCTGGTGCTCTCATGCATGCTTCAGTGTTGCTTGCCTCGAAGCGAGCATAGAAGTGGTTTAGCTCGTCTGGTAGGCTTGTGTCACTGGGAAGCTCGCGGCTGTGCTTACTTTTGTAGTCTGTAATGGTTTTCAAGCCCTGCCACATCCGATGAGGGTCGGAGCCGGTGTAGTACGATTCAATCTTAGTCCTGTATTGACTCTTTGCCTGTTTGATGATTCGTCGGAGGGCATAGCGGGATTTCTTATAAGCGTCCGGGTTAGAGTCCCGCTCCTTGAAAGCGGCAGCTCTACCCTTTAGCTCAGTGCAGATGTTTCCTGTAATCCATGGCTTCTGGTTGGGGTATGTACGTACGGTCACTGTGGGGATGAAGTCGTCGATGCACTTATTGATGAAGCCAGTGACTGATGTGGGGTACTCCTCAATGCTATCTGAAGAATCCCGGAACATATTCCAGTCTGTGCTAGCAAAACAGTCCTGTAGCTTAGCATCTGCGTCATCTGACCACTTTTTTATTAACCAAGTCACTGGTGCTTCCTGCTTTAGTTTTTGCTTATAAGCAGGAATCAGGAGGATAGTTATGGTCAGATTTGCCAAATGGAGGGCGAGGGAGAGCTTTGTATGCGTCTCTGTGTGTGGAGTAAAGGTTAAGTTAGTTAGTCAAGGTGGTCTAGAGTTTTTTTTCCTCTGGTTGCACATTTAACATGCTGGTAGAAATTGGGTAGAACGGATTTAAGTTTCCCTGCATTAAAGTCCCCGGCCACTAGGAGCGCTGCTTCTGGATGAGCGTTTTCCTGTTCACTTATGGCCTTATACAGTTCATTCAGTGCAATCTTAATGCCAGCATTGGTTTGGTGGTAAATAGACAGCTATGAAAAATATAGATAAACTCTCTTGGTAAATAGTGTGGTCTACAGCTTATCATAAGATACTCTACCTCAGGCGAGCAAAACCTCGAGACTTCCTTAGTATTTGATTTTGTGCACCAGCTGTTGTTTACAAATATACACAGACCGCCACCCCTTGTCTTACCGGAGTCAGCCGTTCTATCCTGCCGATGTAGCGTATAGTATGATATCCTTGTCGTCGTTCAGCCACGACTCGGTGAAACATAAGATATTACAGTTTTTAATGTCCCGTTGGTAGGATAACCGTAATCTTAGGTCATCCAATTTATTTTCAAATGATTGAACATTGGCTAATAGGATTGATGGGACCGGCAGTTTACTCGCTCGCCGTCGGATCCTTACAAGGCACCCCGACCTACGTCCACGATATCTCCGTCTCTTTCTCATGCGAATGACGGGGATTTGGGCCTTGTCGGGTGTCTGTAGGATATCCTTCGCGGCCGCCTCGTTGAAGAAAGAATATTCGTCCAATACGAGGTGAGTAATCGCTGTCCTGATATCCAGAAGCTCTTTTTGGTTGTAAGAGACGATGGCAGAAACATTATGTACAAAATAAATTACAAATAACGCGGAAAAACACACATAATAGTACAATTGGTTAGAGGGCTGTAAAACGGCAGCCATCTTCTCCGGCGCCATTGTTCTGTGTGGGTGTATACAGTATATAATGTGTATATAATGTATGTATACAGTATATAATATGAGTATGTATGCACTCAATAACTGTGGATAAGAGCGTCTGCTAAATAATGTTTGTTTTCCAGGCGTCGTTGGGAGCAGGCTTCTCTGACAAGATCCCGTCTCACACCGTCACCATGGCCTGCATTTCCTCCAACGTCGCTATGACAACAGGTACCGGTCTGTAATGATGACAACAGGTACCGGTCTGTAATGATGATAACAGGTACCGGTCTGTAATGATGACAGCAGGTACCGGTCTGTAATGATGACAGCAGGTACCGGTCTGTAATGATGACAACAGGTACCGGTCTGTAATGATGACAGCAGGTACCGGTCTGTAATGATGACAGCAGGTACCGGTCTGTAATGATGACAGCAGGTACCGGTCTGTAATGATGACAGCAGGTACCGGTCTGTAATGATGACAGCAGGTACCGGTCTGTAATGATGACAGCAGGTACCGGTCTGTAATGATGACAGCAGGTACCGGTCTGTAATGATGACAGCAGGTACCGGTCTGTAATGATGACAGCAGGTACCGGTCTGTAATGATGACAGCAGGTACCGGTCTGTAATGATGACAGCAGGTACCGGTCTGTAATGATGACAGCAGGTACCAAGCTGTAAATTGTGTGTTGTAGGGGTGGGGCTGATCACACCAGGCCAGTGTGATACATTTTACATTTTTTTTTTTTTTTTACATTTTAGTCATTTAGCAGACGCTCTTATCCAGAGCGACTTACAGGAGCAATTAGGGTTAAGTGCCTTGCTCAAGGGCACATTAACGTCATTTAGCAGACGCTCTTAGCCAGAGCGACTCTCAAATTGGTGCGTTCACCCTATAGCCAGTGGGATAACCACTTTACAATTTGGGGGGGGGGTTAGAAGGATTACTTTATCCTATCCCAGGTATTCCTGAAAGAGGTGGGGTTTCAAATGTCTCCGGAAGGTGGTGAGTGACTCCGCTGTCCTGGCGTCGTGAGGGAGCTGGTTCCACCATTGGGGTGCCAGAGCAGCGAACAGTTTTGACTGGGCTGAGCGGGAACTATGCTTCCGCAGAGGTAGGGGAGCCAGCAGGCCAGAGGTGGATGAACGCAATGCCCTCGTTTGGGTGTAGGGACTGATCAGAGCCTGAAGGTACAGAGGTGCCGTTCCCCTCACTGCTCCATAGGCAAGCACCATGGTCTTGTAGCGGATGCGAGCTTCAACTGGAAGCCAGTGGAGTGTGCGGAGGAGGGGGGTGACGTGAGAGAACTTGGGAAGGTTGAACACCAGACGGGCTGCGGCATTCTGGATGAGTTGTAGGGGTTTAATGGCACAGGCAGGGAGCCCAGCCAACAGCGAGTTGCAGTAGTCCAGACGGGAGATGACAAGTGCCTGGATTAGGACCTGTGCCGCTTCCTGTGTAAGGCAGGGTCGTACTCTCCGAATGTTGTAGAGCATTACATTTACATTTACATTTTAGTCATTTAGCAGACGCTCTTATCCAGAGCGACTTACAGGAGCAATTAGGGTTAAGTGCCTTGCTCAAGGGCACATTAACGTCATTTAGCAGACGCTCTTAGCCAGAGCGACTCACAAATTGGTGCGTTCACCCTATAGCCAGTGGGATAACCACTTTACAATTTGGGGGGGGGAGAGAGAGGCCAGTTAACAGTAGAGTAAGGAGAGGGGAGGGAGAGGCAGGTTAACAGGACACTAAGGAGAGGGGAGAGAGAGGCCGGTTAACAGGACACTACGGAGAGGGGAGAGAGAGGCCGGTTAACAGGACACTGAGAGGGGAGAGAGAGGCAGGTTAACAGGACACTAAGGAGAGGGGAGAGAGAGGCAGGTTAACAGGACACTGAGAGGGGAGAGAGAGGCAGGTTAACAGGACACTAAGGAGAGGGGAGAGAGAGGCAGGTTAACAGGACACTAAGGAGAGGGGAGAGAGAGGCAGGTTAACAGGACACAGAGAGAGGCAGGATAACAGGACACTAAGGAGAGGGGAGAGAGAGGCAGGTTAACAGGACACTAAAGAGAGGGGAGAGAGAGGCCGGTTAACAGGACACTAAAGAGAGGGGAGAGAGAGGCAGGTTAACAGGACACAAAGGAGAGGGGAGAGAGAGGCAGGTTAACAGGACAATAAGGAGAGGGGAGAGAGAGGCAGGTTAACAGGACACTGAGAGGGGAGAGAGAGGCCGGTTAACAGGACACTAAGGAGAGGGGAGAGAGAGGCCGGTTAACAGGACACTAATGAGAGGGGAGAGAGACGCAGGTTAACAGGACACAAAGGAGAGGGGAGAGAGAGGCAGGATAACAGGACAATAAGGAGAGGGGGAGAGAGAGGCAGGATAACAGGACAGGGGGGGGGGGGGGGGGGTTAGAAGGATTACTTTATCCTATCCCAGGTATTCCTTAAAGAGGTGGGGTTTCAAATGTCTCCGGAAGGTGGTGAGTGACTCCGCTGTCCTGGCGTCGTGAGGGAGCTTGTTCCACCATTGGGGTGCCAGAGAAGCGAACAGTTTTGACTGGGCTGAGCGGGAGCTATGCTTCCGCAGAGGAAGGGGAGCCAGCAGGCCAGAGGTGGATGAACGCAATGCCCTCGTTTGGGTGTAGGGACTGATCAGAGCCTGAAGGTACAGAGGTGCCGTTCCCCTCACTGCTCCATAGGCAAGCACCATGGTCTTGTAGCGGATGCGAGCTTCAACTGGAAGCCAGTGGAGTGTGCGGAGGAGGGGGGTGACGTGAGAGAACTTGGGAAGGTTGAACACCAGACGGGCTGCAGCATTCTGGATGAGTTGTAGGGGTTTAATGGCACAGGCAGGGAGGCCAGCCAACAGCGAGTTGCAGTAGTCCAGACGGGAGATGACAAGTGCCTGGATTAGGACCTGTGCCGCTTCCTGTGTAAGGCAGGGTCGTACTCTCCGAATGTTGTAGAGCATGAACCTGCAGGAGCGGGTCACCGCCTTGATTTTGGCGGAGAATGACAGGGTGTTGTCCAGGGTCACGCCTAGGCTCTTCGCACTCTGGGAGGAGGACACAGCGGAGTTGTCAACCGTGATGGCGAGATCATGGAACGGGCAGTCCCTCCCTGGGAGGAAGAGCAGCTCCGTCTTGCCAGGGTTCAGCTTGAGGTGGTGATCCGTCATCCATACTGATATGTCTGCCAGACATGCAGAGATGCGATTCGCCACCTGGTTATCAGAAGGGGGAAAGGAGAAGATTAGTTGTGTATCGTCAGCGTAGCAATGATAGGAAAGGCCATGTGAGGATATGACAGAGCCAAGTGACTTGGTGTATAGGGAGAAAAGGAGAGGGCCTAGAACTGAGCCCTGGGGGACACCAGTGGTGAGAGCACGTGGTGCGGAGACAGCTTCTCGCCACGCCACTTGGTAGGAGCGACCGGTCAGGTAGGACGCAATCCAGGAGTGAGCCGCGCCGGAGATGCCCAGCTCGGAGAGGGTGGAGAGGAGGATCTGATGGTTCACAGTATCAAAGGCAGCAGACAGGTCTAGAAGGACAAGAGCAGAGGAGAGAGAGTTAGCTTTAGCAGTGCGGAGAGTCTCCGTGACACAGAGAAGAGCAGTCTCAGTTGAATGACCAGTCCTGAAACCTGATTGGTTTGGATCAAGAAGGTCATTCTGAGAGAGATAGCAAGAGAGTTGGCTAAAGACGGCACGCTCAATAGTTTTGGAAAGAAAAGAAAGAAGGGATACTGGTCTGTAGTTGTTGACATCAGTGGGGTCGAGTGTTGGTTTTTTGAGAAGGGGAGCAACTCTCGCTCTCTTGAAGACGGAAGGGACATGGCCAGCGGTCAAGGATGAGTTGATCAGCGAGGTGAGGTAGGGGAGAAGGTCACCGGAGATGGTCTGGAGAAGGGAGGAGGGGATGGGGTCAAGCAGGGCAGGTTGTTGGGCGGCCTGCAGTCACAAGTCGCAGGATTTTATCTGGAGAGAGAGGGGAGAAAGAAGTCAAAGCATAGGGTAGGGCAGTGTGAGCAGGACCAGCAGTGTCATTAGACTTAACAAACGAGGATCGGATGTCGTCAACCTTCTTTTCAAAGTGGTTGACGAAGTCATCTACAGAGAGAGAGGAGGGGGGGGGGGGGGGAGGATTCAGGAGGGAGGAAAATGTGGCAAAGAGCTTCCTAGGGTTAGAGGCAGATGCTTGGAATTTAGAGTGGTAGAAGGTGGCCTTAGCAGCAGAAACAGATGAAGAAAATGTAGAGAGGAGGGAGTGAAAAGATGCCAGGTCGGCAGGGAGTTTAGTTTTCTTCCATTTCCGCTCCGCTGCCCGGAGCTCTGTTCTGTGAGCTCGCAATGAGTCATCAAGCCACGGAGCTGGAGGGGAGGACCGAGCCGGCCGGGAGGATAGGGGACACAGAGAGTCAAAGGATGCAGAAAGGGAGGAGAGGAGGGTTGAGGAGGCAGAATCAGGAGATTGGAGGGAGAAGGATTGAGCAGAGGGAAGAGATGATAGGATGGAAGAGGAGAGAGTAGTGGGAGAGAGAGAGCGAAGGTTGCGGCGGCGCATTACCATCTGTGTAGGGGCAGAGTGAGTAGTGTGGGAGGAGAGCGAGAGAGAAAAGGAAACAAAGTAGTGGTCAGAGACATGGAGGGGAGTTGCAGTGAGATTAGTAGAGGAGCAGCATCTAGTGAAGATGAGGTCAAGCGTATTGCCTGCCTTGTGAGTAGGGGGGGACGGTGAGAGGGTGAGGTCAAAAGAGGAGAGGAGTGGAAAGAAGGAGGCAGAGAGAAATGAGTCAAATGTGGACATAGGGAGGTTGAAATCCCCCAAAACTGTGAGAGGTGAGCCATCCTCAGGGAAGGAACTTATCAAGGCGTCAAGCTCATTGATGAACTCTCCAAGGGAACCTGGAGGGCGATAGATGACAAGGATATTAAGCTTAAATGGGCTAGTGACTGTGACAGCATGGAATTCAAATGAGGAGATAGACAGATGGGTTAGGGGAAAAATTGAGAATGTCCACTTGGGAGAGATGAGGATTCCTGTACCACCACCCCTCTGACCAGATGCTCTCGGGGTATGCGAGAACACATGGTCAGACGAGGAGAGAGCAGTAGGAGTAGCAGTGTTTTCAGTGGTGATCCATGTTTCCGTCAGCGCCAGGAAGTCGAGGGACTGGAGGTTGGCATAGGCTGGGATGAAGTCAGCTTTGTTGGCAGCAGAACGGCAGTTCCAGAGGCTGCCTGCGACCTGGAACTCCACGTGGGTGGTGCGTGCAGGGACCACCAGGTTAGAGAGGCAGCAGCCACGCGGTGTGGTGCGTTTGTGTAGCCTGTGCAGAGAGGAGAGAACAGGGATAGGCAGAGGCATAGTTGACAGGCTGTAGCAAATGGCTACAAAAATGCAGAGGAGATCGGAATGAAATGAGCTAAGCATCTGGGAGAGGAGAGAGCAGGGCCTCCCTCACCAAAAACTTCTACCTCAGAAACTAAAATTGTTTCACTGAACCACCCGAACAAACACTCTCCCAACTTCCACCTTTAGAAATCAGAATTGTTGTGAACCACAGCGGTTCAATGTTTAAAGGAATAGACTCAACCCACTTTATTCAGCTAGCTAACTATGACACCATAGCTAACTAGCAAGCTAGCATCCAATAACAATAACACACCGTTTAGCACCAACACTTGGTCACAACAAACCACCAATAGTGTGATAACACACTAAACAGATCATTCGTGTCTGTGTCAAGTTCCTTTTATGACGCAGCAATGATTAGACGTTGGCTAGCTAGGACAAGTATATTGTATTTAGCTACTACCGTACAGTTAGCTGGTCGTGTTGGGTAGCTAGCAATGGCCACTGTGTTGACTTTGTTTGAAGAACGGCTAGCTAGCTAGCTTCGTGCTACACCCGGCACACAATGGCTATTGTGTTGACTCTGACTCTGTTCGAAAAAACGGCTAGGTAGCTCGCTTCGTGCTACAGCCGGCACGGCCGAAGACACTGCCAAGACACAGTAACTACCCACAACAACCCACGATGCCTAGCTATGACGCCGTAGCTAACTAGCAAGCTAGCATCCATTAACACACAATTTAGCACCAATACTTGGTTACAACAAACTGCCAAGAGTGTGTTAGCACACTAAACAGATAATTCTTGTCCGTGTCTAGTTCCTTTCATAACGCATAACGCAGCAAAAAATTAAACGTTGGCTAGCAGCACATTAACATTGGAAACAGCTCTCCAGCGTTGCTAAACGTTACCAGTAGCTACCCGCTAGCTAGCTAGCCTCGTGCTTCGATACTAACCTACAATTACCTACGGAAACCTACAATAACAACAATACTAACCTATAATAAATACAATACCTAACTACAACTAACTACCTACCTACGATCTAATACATGGTTAGGCTTTACTCAACACCATATGAGAAGCTTACCTCCTGCTTACCTCAAGCTAGAGAAAAACACAACCTCTCCCGACAACCTCTCATTCATTTGGATGTTACATTTGATACCAATGTAACAGTGTGTTACCATAGTAACAGTGTGTTGTGGGGGTGATTACAGGGGACCAGTGTGATACCATAGTAACAGTGTATTGTGTGTTGTAGGGGTGGGGCTGATCGCAGCAGGCCAGTGTGATACCATAGTAACAGTGTGTTGTGTGTTGTAGGAGTGGGGCTGATCGCAGCAGGCCAGTGTGATACCATAGTAACAGTGTGTTGTGTGTTGTAGGAGTGGGGCTGATCGCAGCAGGCCAGTGTGATACCATAGTAACAGTGTGTTGTGTGTTGTAGGAGTGGGGCTGATCGCAGCAGGCCAGTGTGATACCATAGTAACAGTGTGTTGTGTGTTGTAGGAGTGGGGCTGATCGCAGCAGGCCAGTGTGATACCATAGTAACAGTGTGTTGTGTGTTGTAGGAGTGGGGCTGATCGCAGCAGGCCAGTGTGATACCATAGTAACAGTGTGTTGTGTGTTGTAGGAGTGGGGCTGATCGCAGCAGGCCAGTGTGATACCATAGTAACAGTGTGTTGTGTGTTGTAGGAGTGGGGCTGATCGCAGCAGGCCAGTGTGATACCATAGTAACAGTGTGTTGTGTGTTGTAGGAGTGGGGCTGATCGCAGCAGGCCAGTGTGATACCATAGTAACAGTGTGTTGTGTGTTGTAGGAGTGGGGCTGATCGCAGCAGGCCAGTGTGATACCATAGTAACAGTGTGTTGTGTGTTGTAGGAGTGGGGCTGATCGCAGCAGGCCAGTGTGATACCATAGTAACAGTGTGTTGTGTGTTGTAGGAGTGGGGCTGATCGCAGCAGGCCAGTGTGATACCATAGTAACAGTGTGTTGTGTGTTGTAGGAGTGGGGCTGATCGCAGCAGGCCAGTGTGATACCATAGTAACAGTGTGTTGTGTGTTGTAGGAGTGGGGCTGATCGCAGCAGGCCAGTGTGATACCATAGTAACAGTGTGTTGTGTGTTGTAGGAGTGGGGCTGATCGCAGCAGGCCAGTGTGATACCATAGTAACAGTGTGTTGTGTGTTGTAGGAGTGGGGCTGATCGCAGCAGGCCAGTGTGATACCATAGTAACAGTGTGTTGTGTGTTGTAGGAGTGGGGCTGATCGCAGCAGGCCAGTGTGATACCATAGTAACAGTGTGTTGTGTGTTGTAGGAGTGGGGCTGATCGCAGCAGGCCAGTGTGATACCATAGTAACAGTGTGTTGTGTGTTGTAGGAGTGGGGCTGATCGCAGCAGGCCAGTGTGATACCATAGTAACAGTGTGTTGTGTGTTGTAGGAGTGGGGCTGATCGCAGCAGGCCAGTGTGATACCATAGTAACAGTGTGTTGTGTGTTGTAGGAGTGGGGCTGATCGCAGCAGGCCAGTGTGATACCATAGTAACAGTGTATTGTGTGTTGTAGGAGTGGGGCTGATCGCAGCAGGCCAGTGTGATACCATAGTAACAGTGTATTGTGTGTTGTAGGGGTGGGGCTGATCGCAGCAGGCCAGTGTGATACCATAGTAACAGTGTGTTGTGTGTTGTAGGAGTGGGGCTGATCGCAGCAGGCCAGTGTGATACCATAGTAACAGTGTGTTGTGTGTTGTAGGAGTGGGGCTGATCGCAGCAGGCCAGTGTGATACCATAGTAACAGTGTGTTGTGTGTTGTAGGAGTGGGGCTGATCGCAGCAGGCCAGTGTGATACCATAGTAACAGTGTGTTGTGTGTTGTAGGGGTGGGGCTGATCGCAGCAGGCCAGTGTGTTACCATAGTAACAGTGTGTTGTGTGTTGTAGGAGTGGGGCTGATCGCAGCAGGCCAGTGTGATACCATAGTAACAGTGTGTTGTGTGTTGTAGGAGTGGGGCTGATCGCAGCAGGCCAGTGTGATGCCATAGTAGCTGGAGGGGTGGAGTTTATGTCGGACGTCCCTATTCGCCACAGCAGGAAGATGAGGAAGACCATGTTGGCTCTGAACAGAGCGAAGACCCTCGGACAACGCCTTAGCCTTATAAGCTCTATCAGGATGGCTCATCTCACACCTGAGGTATTTTATATACAGTGGTGTGAAAAAGTGTTTGCCCCCTTCCTGATTTGTTATTTGTTTGCATGTTTGTCACACTTAAATGTTTCAGATCATCAAACAAATGCAAATATTAGTCAAAGATAACACAAGTAAACAGAAAATGCAGTTTTGAAATGAAGGTTGTTATTATTAAGGGAAAACTAAATCCAAACCCACATGGCCCTGTGTGAAAAAGTGATTGCCCCCTACAACCTAATAACTGGTTGGGCCACCCTTAGCAGCAACAACTGCAATCAAGCGTTTGCGATAACTTGCAATGAGTCTTTTACAACGCTGTGGAGGAATTTTGGCCCACTCATCTTTGCACAATTGTTGTAATTCAGCCACATTGGAGGGTTTTCGAGCATGAACTGCCTTTTTAAGGTCATGCCACAGCATCTCAATAGGATTCAGGTCAGGACTTTGACTAGGCCACTCCAAAGTCTTCATTTTGTTTTTCTGTCCTGCTGCAGAACCCAAGTTCGCTTCAGCTTGAGGTCACGAACAGATGGCCGGACATTCTCCTTCAGGATTTTTTGGTAGACAGCAGAATTCATGGTTCCATTTATCACAGCAAGTCTTCCAGGTCCTGAAGCAGCAAAACAGGCCCAGACCATCACACTACCACCACCATATTTTACTGTTGGTATGATGTTCTTTTTCTGAAATGCGATGTTACTTTTACGCCAGATGTAATGGGACACACACCTTCCAAAAAGTTCAAACTTTTGTCTCATCAGTCCACAGAGTATTTTCCCAAAGGTCTTGGGGATCATCAAGATGTTTTCTGGCAAAAACGAGACGAGCCTTAATGTTCTTTTTGCTCAGCAGTGGTTTTCGTCTTGGAACTCTGCCATGCAGGCCATTTTTGCCCAGTCTCTTTCTTATGGTGGAGTCATGAACACTGACATTAAATGAGGCAAGTGAGACCTGCAGCTCTTTGGATGTTGTTGTGGGGTCTTTTGTGACCTCTTGGATGAGTCGTCGCTGCGCTCTTGGGGTAATTTTGGTCGGCCGGCCACTCCTGGGAAGGTTCACCACTGTTCCATGTTTTCGCCATTTGTGGATAATGGCTTTCACTGTGGTTCGCTGGAGTCCCAAAGCTTTAGAAATGGCTTTATAACCTTTTCCAGACTGATGGATCTCAATTACTTTCTTTCTCATTTGTTCCTGAATTTCTTTGGATCTCGGCATGATGTCTAGCTTTTGGAGGATCTTTTGTTAATAATAAAGTAATCAGGCCTGGGTGTGGCTAGAGGAATTGAACTCAGGTGTGATAAACCACAGTTGAGTTCTGTTAAAAGGGAGGGGAGGGGGGGGGGGGCAAACCCTTTTTCACACAGGGCCATGTGGGTTTGGATTTAGTTCCCTTAATAAGAACAACCTTCATTTCAAAACTGCATTTTGTGTTTACTTGTGTTATCTTTGACTAATATTTACATTTGTTTGATGATCTGAAACATTTAAGTGTGACAAACATGCAAACAAATAAGAAATCAGGAAGGGGGCAAACACTTTTTCACAACACTGTAGATCACGTCTGTCTAGAACTTGATGTGACTGTTTATATCGTGTCTGTTTGTGTGTATCAGTAAGTCAGAAGTTTACAGACACCTTAACCAAATACATTTAAACTCAGTTTTTCACAATTCCTGACATTTAATCCTAGTAAAAATTCCCTGTCTTAAGTCAGTTAGGATCACCACTTTATTTTAAGAATGTGAAATGTCAGAATAATAGTAGAGAGAATTATTTATTTCAGCTTTTATTTATTTCATCACATTCCCAGTGGGTCAGAAGTTTACATACACTCAATTAGTATTTGGTAGCATTGCCTTTAAATTGTAAAACTTGGGTCAAATGTTTCGGGTAGCCTTCCACACGCTTCCCACAATAAGTTGGGTGAATTTTGGCCCACTCCTCCTGACAGAGCTGGTGTAACTGAGTCAGGTTTGTAGGCCTCCTTGCTCGCACACGCTTTTTCAGTTCTGCCCACACATTTTCTATAGGATTGAGGTCAGGGCCTTGTGATGGCCACTCCAATATCTTGACTTTGTTGTCCTTAAGCCATTTTGCCACAACTTTGGAAGTATGCTTGGGGTCATTGTCCATTTGGAAGACCCATTTGCGACCAAGCGTTATCTTCCTGACTGATGTCTTGAGATGTTGCTTCAATATATCCACATAATTTTCCTTCCTCATGATGCCATCTATTTTGTTAAGTCCACCAGTCCCTCCTGCAGCAAAGCACCCCCACAGCATGATGCTGCCACCCCCGTGCTTCACGGTTGGATGGTGTTCTTCGGCTTGCAAGCACCCCCTTTTTCCTCCAAACATAACGATGGTCAATATGGCGAAACCGTTCTATTTTTGTTTCATCAGACCAGAGGACATTTCTCCAAAAAGTACGATCTTTGTCCCCATGTGCAGTTGCAAACTGTTGTCTGGCTTTTTTATGGTGTTTTTGGAGCAGTGGCTTCTTCCTTGCTGAGCGGCCTTTCAGGTTATGTCGATATAGGACTTGTTTACTGTGGATATAGATACTTTTGTACCTGTTTCCTCCAGCATCTTCACAAGGTCCTTTGCTGTTGTTCTGGGATTGATTTGCACTTTTCGCACCAAAGTACGTTAATCTCTAGGAGACAGAACGCGTCTCCTTCCTGAGCGGTATGACGGCTGCGTGGTCCCATGGTGTTTATACTTGCATACTATTGTTTGAATAGATGAACGTGGTACCTTCAGGCGTTTGGAAATTGCTCCCAAGGATGAACCAGACTTGTGGAGGTCTACAATTTTTTTTCTAAGGTCTTGGCTGATTTCTTTTGATTTTCCCATGAGGTCAAGCAAAGAGGCACTGAGTTTGAAGGTAGGCCTTAAAATACATCCACTGGTACACCTCCAATTGACTCAAATGATGTCAATTAGCCTATCAGAAGCTTCTAAAGCCATGACATAATTTTCTGGAATTTTCCAAGCTGTTTAAAGGCACAGTCAACTTAGTGTATGTAAACTGGAATTGTGATACAGTGAATTATAAGTGAAATAATCTGTCTGTAAACAATTGTTGGAAAAATTACTTGTGTCATGCACAAAGTAGATGTCCTAACCGACTTGCCAAAACTATAGTTTGTTAACAAGACATTTGTGTGGCGGTTGAAAAACGAGTTTTAATGACTCCAACCTAAGTGTATGTAAACTTCCGACTTCAACTGTGTGTGTGTGTATATATATATATTTACTGCTCAAAAAATAAAGGGAACACTAAAATAACACATCCTAGATCTGAATGAATAAAATAATCTTATTAAATACTTTTTTCTTTACATAGTTGAATGTGCTGACAACAAAATCACACAAAAATTATCAATGGAAATCAAATGTATCAACCCATGGAGGTCTGGATTTGGAGTCACCCTCAAAATTAAAGTGGAAAACCACACTACAGGCTGATCCAACTTTGATGTAATGTCCTTAAAACAAGTCAAAATGATGCTCAGTAGTGTGTGTGGCATCCACGTGCCTGTATGACCTCCCTACAATGCCTGGGCATGCTCCTGATGAGGTGGCGGATGGTCTCCTGATGGATCTCCTCCCAGACCTGGACTAAAGCATCCGCCAACTCCTGGACAGTCTGTGGTGCAACGTGGCGTTGGTGGATGGAGCGAGACATGATGTCCCAGATGTGCTCAATTGGATTCAGGTCTGGGGAACGGGCGGGCCAGTCCATAGCATCAATGCCTTCCTCTTGCAGGAACTGCTGACACACTCCAGTCACATGAGGTCTAGCATTGTCTTGCATTAGGAGGAACCCAGGGCCAACCGCACAAGCATATGGTCTCACAAGGGGTCTGAGGATCTCATCTCGGTACCTAATGGCAGTCAGGCTACCTCTGGCGAGCACATGGAGGGCTGTGCGGCTCCCCAAAGAAATGCCACCCCACACCATGACTGACCCACCGCCAAACTGGTCATGCTGGAGGATGTTGCAGGCAGCAGAACGTTCTCCACGGCGTCTCCAGACTCTGTCACGTCTGTCACATGTGCTCAGTGTGAACCTGCTATCATCTGTGAAGAGCACAGGGCACCAGTGGCGAATTTGCCAATCTTGGTGTTCTCTGGCAAATGCCAAACGTCCTGCACGGTGTTGGGCTGTAAGCACAACCCCCACCTGTGGACGTCGGGCCCTCATACCACCCTCATGGAGTCTGTTTCTGACCGTTTGAGCAGACACATGCACATTTGTGGCCTGCTGGAGGTCATTTTGCAGGGCTCTGGCAGTGCTCCTCCTGCTCCTCCTTGCACAAAGGCGGAGGTAGCGGTCCTGCTGCTGGGTTATTGCCCTCCTACGGCCTCCTCCACGTCTCCTGATGTACTGGCCTGTCTCCTGGTAGCGCCTCCATGCTCTGGACACTACGCTGACAGACACAGCAAACCTTCTTGCCACAGCTCGCATTGATGTGCCATCCTGGATGAGCTGCACTACCTGAGCCACTTGTGTGGGTTGTAGACTCCGTCTCATGCTACCACTAGAGTGAAAGCACCGCCAGCATTCAAAAGTGACCAAAACATCAGCCAGGAAGCATAGGAACTGAGAAGTGGTCTGTGGTCACCACCTGCAGAACCAGTCCTTTATTGGGGGGTGTCTTGCTAATTGCCTATAATTTCCACCTGTTGTCTATTCCATTTGCACAACAGCGTGTGATATGTATTGTCAATCAGTGTTGCTTCCTAAGTGGACAGTTTGATTTCACAGAAGTGTGATTGACTCGGAGTTACATTGTGTTGTTTAAGTGTTCCCTTAATTTTTGAGCAGTGTAGTATTTGTGTGTTTATATAATGTGTTTTGTGTATAATGTATATGTGTGTTTATATAAATGTGTGTGTGTATAATGTATTTGTGTGTTTATATAATATGTGTGTGTGTATAATGTATGTGTGTGTTTATATAATAAGTGTGTGTGTTTATATAATGTGTGTGTGTGTGTGTGTGTGTGTGTTTATATAATGTGTGTGTGTTTATATAATGTGTGTGTGTTTATATAATGTGTGTGTGTTTATATAATGTGTGTGTGTGTGTGTTTATATAATGTGTGTGTGTGTGTTTATATAATGTGTGTGTGTTTATATAATGTGTGTGTGTGTTTATATAACGTGTGTGTTTATATAATGTGTGTGTAGCTGCCTGCGGTAGCAGAGTTTTCCACGGCAGAGACGATGGGTCATAGTGCGGACCGTCTGGCGGCGGCGTTCGGAGTGACTCGGTTGGAGCAGGATGAATTCGCTCTGCGATCTCACACTTTAGCCAAACAGGCTCAGGATGCAGGACTCCTCAGCGACGTCATCAGCTTCAAGGTGCCAGGTAACCATGGAGACACATGGGTTAGTTAGTCTAGTATTAGGGGGTTAGAGACTAGTGACCAGAGGGTTAGTTAGTCTAGTATTAGGGTGTTAGAGACTAGTGACCAGAGGGTTAGTTAGTCTAGTATTAGGGGGTTAGAGACTAGTGACCAGAGGGTTAGTTAGTCTAGTATTAGGGGGTTAAAGACTAGTGACCAGAGGGTTAGTTAGTCTAGTTTTAGGGGGTTAAAGACTAGTGACCAGAGGGTTAGTTAGTCTAGTATTAGGGGGTTAGAGACTAGTGACCAGAGGGTTAGTTAGTCTAGTATTAGGGGGTTAAAGACTAGTGACCAGAGGGTTAGTTAGTCTAGTATTAGGGGGTTAAAGACTAGTGACCAGAGGGTTAGTTAGTCTAGTATTAGGGGGTTAGAGACTAGTGACCAGAGGGTTAGTTAGTCTAGTTTTAGGGGTTAGAGACTAGTGACCAGAGGGTTAGTTAGTCTAGTATTAGGGGGTTAAAGACTAGTGACCAGAGGGTTAGTTAGTCTAGTATTAGGGGGTTAAAGACTAGTGACCAGAGGGTTAGTTAGTCTAGTATTAGGGGGTTAAAGACTAGTGACCAGAGGGTTAGTTAGTCTAGTATTAGGGGGTTAAAGACTAGTGACCAGAGGGTTAGTTAGTCTAGTTTTAGGGGGTTAAAGACTAGTGACCAGAGGGTTAGTTAGTCTAGTATTAGGGGGTTAAAGACTAGTGACCAGAGGGTTAGTTAGTCTAGTATTAGGGGGTTAAAGACTAGTGACCAGAGGGTTAGTTAGTCTAGTATTAGGGGGTTAAAGACTAGTGACCAGAGGGTTAGTTAGTCTAGTATTAGGGGGTTAGAGACTAGTGACCAGAGGGTTAGTTAGTCTAGTTTTAGGGGGTTAGAGACTAGTGACCAGAGGGTTAGTTAGTCTAGTATTAGGGGTTAGAGACTAGTGACCAGAGGGTTAGTTAGTCTAGTATTAGGGGGTTAAAGACTAGTGACCAGAGGGTTAGTTAGTCTAGTATTAGGGGGTTAAAGACTAGTGACCAGAGGGTTAGTTAGTCTAGTTTTAGGGGGTTAGAGACTAGTGACCAGAGGGTTAGTTAGTCTAGTATTAGGGGGTTAAAGACTAGTGACCAGAGGGTTAGTTAGTCTAGTTTTAGGGGGTTAAAGACTAGTGACCAGAGGGTTAGTTAGTCTAGTTTTAGGGGGTTAGAGACTAGTGACCAGAGGGTTAGTTAGTCTAGTATTAGGGGGTTAAAGACTAGTGACCAGAGGGTTAGTTAGTCTAGTTTTAGGGGGTTAGAGACTAGTGACCAGAGGGTTAGTTAGTCTAGTTTTAGGGGTTAGAGACTAGTGACCAGAGGGTTAGTTAGTCTAGTATTAGGGTGTTAGAGACTAGTGACCAGAGGGTTAGTTAGTCTAGTATTAGGGGGTTAGAGACTAGTGACCAGAGGGTTAGTTAGTCTAGTATTAGGGGGTTAAAGACTAGTGACCAGAGGGTTAGTTAGTCTAGTATTAGGGTGTTAGAGACTAGTGACCAGAGGGTTAGTTAGTCTAGTATTAGGGGGTTAAAGACTAGTGACCAGAGGGTTAGTTAGTCTAGTATTAGGGGGTTAGAGACTAGTGACCAGAGGGTTAGTTAGTCTAGTATTAGGGGGTTAGAGACTAGTGACCAGAGGGTTAGTTAGTCTAGTATTAGGGGGTTAGAGACTAGTGACCAGAGGGTTAGTTAGTCTAGTATTAGGGGGTTAGAGACTAGTGACCAGAGGGTTAGTTAGTCTAGTATTAGGGGGTTAAAGACTAGTGACCAGAGGGTTAGTTAGTCTAGTATTAGGGGGTTAAAGACTAGTGACCAGAGGGTTAGTTAGTCTAGTATTAGGGTGTTAGAGACTAGTGACCAGAGGGTTAGTTAGTCTAGTTTTAGGGGTTAGAGACTAGTGACCAGAGGGTTAGCGTTCTAGTCCATCAAGCCAGTGGTTACGAAACTGTGGGGCACAGGGGGCATGTTAGAATGCACATGGTGTAAAACGGGGGGCGTTCCCCAATGATGGAAGGGTAGCCTGAGTGGAGAAGTTAGGGAACCCCTGCATCAAGCCAACAGAGCAGGGTAGCCTGAGTGGAGAAGTTAGGGAACCCCTGCATCAAGCCAACAGAGCATTCTATGACTACTGTGATGATGACAAATATTGAACAAAGTGTGTGTGTAGGGCGTGACATGGTCGCCAAGGACAACGGGATCCGTCCATCCTCCATGGAACAGCTGGCCAAACTGAAACCTGCCTTCATCAAACCCCATGGCACTGTTACTGCTGCAAACTCCTCCTTCCTGGTACGTGCGCACGCACGCACGCACGCACGCACGCACGCACAGAGAGAGAGAGAACCGTTAACTGTTTCTCCTCCTTCCTGGTATAAACACATAACATATATTTTTTTATTGACTGTTACTCAACTCCTCAATTGACTGAATTGAAACTGTGTGTGTTCCTCAGACGGACGGTGCATCAGCTGTCCTCATCATGTCCGAAGAGAAAGCCCTGGCCATGGGATACAAGCCCAAAGCCTACCTCAGGTACTCTATTACTGTAATATACTATACTTCACTATACTACATAGAAGTATCTGCAGTGTGTAGTCATGGTATGTGTATCTGCTGTGTGTGTTCTACAGAGACTTTGTGTACGTGTCTCAGGACCCCAAAGACCAGTTGCTGCTGGGGTGAGTAACCTTTAACCCTGACCTAGAGTGGACCTGAACTTTAACCCTGCTATAGTAGCTCTATGGTCTATAGAACCATGAGGATGATAAATAGTTAATGAGTTTGTTTCTCCTCTTCAGGCCAGCATATGGAACTCCTAAAGTTCTGGCACGTGCAGGGTTAACTATGGATGACATCGATGTCTTCGAGTTCCACGAGGCCTTTGCCGTGAGTTACTCTGTGTGTGTGTGTGTGTGTGTGTGTGTGTGTGTTCTACATGTTAGATCTTCTTTATGTGGAGCTCAGTATAAGTTATAGATCCTTCAAATTCCTCAGTGTCCACATCACTAAGGACTTGGTCCTCTGTAGCTCAGCTGGTAGAGCACGGCGCTTGTAACGCCAAGGTAGTGGGTTCGATCCCCGGGACCACACATACGTAAAAATGTATGCACGCATGACTGTAAGTCGCTTTGGATAAAAGCGTCTGCTAAATGGCTTATTATTATTATTATTATTATTATTATTAACATGGTCCACACAAACCAACACAGTCATGAAGAGGGCCCGGCAGCGCCTATTCCCCCTCAGGAGGCTGAAAAGGTTTGGCATGGGTCCTCAGATCCTCAAAAAGTTCTACAGCTGCACCATCTAGAGCATCCTGACTGGCTGCATCACCGCCTGGTATGGAAAATGCACCGCCCTTGGCTAAGGCGCTACAGAGGGTGGTGCGGACAGCCCAGTACATCACTGGGATCAAGCTTCCTGCCATCCAGGACTTCTATACCAGGCGGTGTCAGAGGAACGCCCTGAATATTGCCAAATACTCCAGCCCCCCTAGCCATAGACTGTTCTCTCTACTACCGTCCGGCAAACGGTACCGGAGCATCGGCTTTCGGACCAACTGGCTCCGAGACAGCTTCTATCCCCAAGCCATAAGACTGCTAAATAGCCAGACTGCTAAATAGCCAGACTGCTAAATAGCCAGACTGCTAAATAGCCAGACTGCTAAATAGTTAATTCATGGTACCTGAACTATCTGCACTGACTCTATCTCACATTGACCCTACACTCACCCTACTCACTCACCCTACTCACCCCCCCCTACACTCACCCTACTCACCCCCCCTACACTCACCCTACACTCACCCCACTCACCCTACACACTCACCCTACTCACCCTACCCCCCCCTACACTCACCCTACTCACCCCCCCTACACTCACTCACCCCACTCACCCTACACTCACCCTACCCCCCCTACACTCACCCTACTCACCCCCCCTACACTCACCCTACTCACCCCCCCTACACTCACCCTACACACTCACCCTACTCACCCTACCCCCCCTACACTCACCCTACTCACCCCCCCTACACTCACCCTACTCACCCCCCCTACACTCACCCTACTCACCCCCCTACACTCACCCTACTCACCCCCCTACACTCACCCTACTCACCCCCCTACACTCACCCTACTCACCCCCCCTACACTCACCCTACTCACCCCCCTACACTCACCCTACTCACCCCCCTACACTCACCCTACTCACCCCCCTACACTCACCCTACTCACCCCCCTAAACTCACCCTACTCACCCCCCCTACACTCACCCCACTCACCCTACTCACCCCCCCTACACTCACCCTACTCACCCCCCTACACTCACCCTACTCACCCCCCTACACTCACCCTACTCACCCCCCTACACTCACCCTACTCACCCCCCCTACACTCACCCTACTCACCCTACCCCCCCTACCCCCCCTACACTCACCCTACACACCCCCCCTACACTCACCCTACTCACACACAATCTCACCCTACACTCACCCCACTCACACACACTCACACACACACACTCACACACACACTCACATACACACTCACACTGTCACTCCCACACAAACCCTCACACATTCACGTACACTACATACGCACGCACACACGTGTGTATGTGACCAATAAAATGTATTTGATTTGACACACACACTTTCACACTAATCATATGCTGCTGTTCTTCATTTTACCCTTTATTATTATCTATCCTGATGCCTAGTCACTTTACCCTGCCTTCATGTACATATCTACCTCAAATACCTTATTATTATCTATCCTGATGCCTAGTCACTTTACCCTGCCTTCATGTACATATCTACCTCAAATACCTTATTATTATCTATCCTGATGCCTAGTCACTTTACCCTGCCTTCATGTACATATCTACCTCAAATACCTTATTATTATCTATCCTGATGCCTAGTCACTTTACCCTGCCTTCATCTACATACACTATGTACAGTACCAGTCAAACGTTTGGACACACCTACTCATTCAAGGGTTTTTCTTTATTTTGACTATTTTCTACATTGTAGAATAATAGTGAAGACATCAAAACTATGAAATAACACACATGGAATCATGTAGTAACCAGAAAAGGATTAAACAAATCAAAATATATTTTATATTTCACCTGGAATGCTTTTCCAACAGTTTTGAAGGAGTTCCCACATATGCTGAGCACTTGTTGGCTGGTTTTCCTTCACTCTGCGGTCCAACTCATCCCAGACCATCTCAATTGGGTTGAGGTCGGGGGATTGTGGAGGCCAGGTCATCTGATGCAGCACTCCATCACTCTCCTTCTTGGTAAAATAGCCCTTACACAGCCTGGAGGTGTGTTGGAGTCATTGTCCTGTTGAAAAACAAATGATAGTCCCACTAAGCGCAAACCAGATGGGATGGCGTATCGCTGCAGAATGCTGTGGTAGCCATGCTGGTTAAGTGTGCATTGAATTTTTAGTAAATCACTGACAGTGTCACCAGAAAAGCACCATCACACCTCCTCCTCCGTGCTTCACGGTGGGAACCACACATGCAGAGATCATCCGTTCACCTATTCTGCGTCTCACAAAGACACGGTGGTTGGAACCAAAAATCTCAAAAGGACAGATTTCTACCGGTCTAATGTCCATTGTTCGTGTTTCTTGGCCCAAGCAGGTCCCTTCTTCTTAGTGATGTCCTTTAGTAGTGATGTCCTTGCAGCAATTCGATCATGAAGGCCTGATTCACACAGTCTCCTCTGAACAGTTGATGTTGAGATGTGTCTGTTACTTGAACTCTGTGAAGCATTTATTTGGGCTGCAATTTCTGAGGCTGGTAACTCTAATGAACTTATCCTCTGCAGCAGAGGTAACTCTGGGTCTTCCATTCCTGTGGCGGTCCTCATGAAAGCCAGTTTCATCATAGCGCGTGATGGTTTTTGCGAATGCACTTGAAGAAACTTTCAAAGTTCTTGAAATTATCCGTATTGACTGACCTTCATGTCTTAAAGCAATGATGGACTGTCGTTTCTCTTTGCTTATTTGAGCTGTTCTTGCCATAATATGGACTTGGTCTTTTATCAAATAGGGCTATCTTCTGTATACCACCCCTACCTTGTCACAACACAACTGATTGGCTCAAATGCATTAAGAAAGAAAGAAATTCCACAAATTAACTTTTAACAAGGCACACCTGTTAATTGAAATGCATTCCAGGTGACTACCTCATGAAGCTGGTTGAGAGAATGCCAAGTGTGCAAAGCTGTCATCAAGGCAAAGTGTGGCTATTTGAAGAATCTCAAATATGAAATATTTTTTGATTTGTTAACACTTTCTTGGTTACTATTTGATTCCATATGTTATTTCGTAGTTTTTATGTCTTAACTATTATTATACAATGTAGAAAATAGTAAAAATAAAGAAAAACCCTGGAATGAGTAGGTGTGTTGCTGACAGGTGTATAAAATCAAGCACACAGCCATGTATATAGCTCCATATTGATCTGGTACTGGTACTCCCTGTATATAGCTCCATATTGATCTGGTACTGGTACTCCCTGTATATAGCTCCACATTGATCTGGTACTCCCTGTATATAGCTCCACATTGATCTGGTACTTGCTGTATATAGCTCCACATTGATCTGGTGCTGGTACTTCCTGTATATAGCTCCACATTGATCTGGTACTCCCTGTATATAGCTCCACATTGATCTGGTGCTGGTACTTCCTGTATATAGCTCCACATTGATCTGGTACTCCCTGTATATAGCTGCACATTGATCTGGTACTGGTACTTCCTGTATATAGCTCCACATTGATCTGGTACTGGTACTTCCTGTATATAGCTCCACATTGATCTGGTACTGGTACTCCCTGTATATCGCTCCACTTTGATCTGGTACTGGTACTTGCTGTATATAGCCCCACATTGATCTGGTACTGGTACTCCCTGTATATAGCTCCACATTGATCTGGTACTGGTACTCCCTGTATATAGCTCCATATTGATCTGGTACTGGTACTCCCTGTATATAGCTCCACATTGATCTGGTACTCCCTGTATATAGCTCCACATTGATCTGGTACTTGCTGTATATAGCTCCACATTGATCTGGTGCTGGTACTTCCTGTATATAGCTCCACATTGATCTGGTACTCCCTGTATATAGCTCCACATTGATCTGGTGCTGGTACTTCCTGTATATAGCTCCACATTGATCTGGTACTCCCTGTATATAGCTGCACATTGATCTGGTACTGGTACTTCCTGTATATAGCTCCACATTGATCTGGTACTGGTACTTCCTGTATATAGCTCCACATTGATCTGGTACTGGTACTCCCTGTATATCGCTCCACTTTGATCTGGTACTGGTACTTGCTGTATATAGCCCCACATTGATCTGGTACTGGTACTCCCTGTATATAGCTCCACATTGATCTGGTACTGGTACTCCCTGTATATAGCTCCATATTGATCTGGTACTGGTACTCCCTGTATATAGCTCCACATTGATCTGGTACTCCCTGTATATAGCTCCACATTGATCTGGTACTTGCTGTATATAGCTCCACATTGATCTGGTGCTGGTACTTCCTGTATATAGCTCCACATTGATCTGGTACTCCCTGTATATAGCTCCACATTGATCTGGTGCTGGTACTTCCTGTATATAGCTCCACATTGATCTGGTACTCCCTGTATATAGCTGCACATTGATCTGGTACTGGTACTCCCTGTATATAGCTCCATATTGATCTGGTACTGGTACTCCCTGTATGTAGCTCCACATTGATCTGGTACTCCCTGTGTATAGCACCACATTGATCTGGTACTGGTACTCCCTGTATATAGCTCCACATTGATCTGGTACTGGTACTCCCTGTATATAGCTCCACATTGATCTGGTACTGGTACTCCCTGTATATAGCTCCACATTGATCTGGTACTGTACTCCCTGTATATAGCTCCACATTGATCTGGTACTGGTACTCCCTGTATATAGCTCCACATTGATCTGGTACTGGTACTCCCTGTATATAGCTCCACATTGATCTGGTACTGGTACTCCCTGTATATAGCTCCACATTGATCTGGTACTGGTACTCCCTGTATATAGCTCCACATTGATCTGGTACTGGTACTCCCTGTATATAGCTCCACATTGATCTGGTACTGGTACTCCCTGTATATAGCTCCACATTGATCTGGTACTGGTACTCCCTGTATATAGCTCCACATTGATCTGGTACTGGTACTCCCTGTATATAGCTCCACATTGATCTGGTACTGGTACTCCCTGTATATAGCTCCACATTGATCTGGTACTGTACTCCTGTATATAGCTCCACATTGATCTGGTACTGGTACTCCCTGTATATAGCTCCACATTGATCTGGTACTGCTACTCCCTGTATATAGCTCCACATTGATCTGGTACTGGTACTCCCTGTATATAGCTCCACATTGATCTGGTACTGGTACTCCCTGTATATAGCTCCACATTGATCTGGTACTGGTACTCCCTGTATATAGCTCCACATTGATCTGGTACTGGTACTTCCCTGTATATAGCTCCACATTGATCTGGTACTGGTACTCCCTGTATATAGCTCCACATTGATCTGGTACTGGTACTCCCTGTATATAGCTCCACATTGATCTGGTACTGGTACTCCCTGTATATAGCTCCACATTGATCTGGTACTGTACTCCCTGTATATAGCTCCACATTGATCTGGTACTGGTACTCCCTGTATATAGCTCCACATTGATCTGGTACTGGTACTCCCTGTATATAGCTCCACATTGATCTGGTACTGGTACTCCCTGTATATAGCTCCACATTGATCTGGTACTGGTACTCCCTGTATATAGCTCCACATTGATCTGGTACTGTACTCCCTGTATATAGCTCCACATTGATCTGGTACTGGTACTCCCTGTATATAGCTCCACATTGATCTGGTACTGGTACTCCCTGTATATAGCTCCACATTGATCTGGTACTGGTACTCCCTGTATATAGCTCCACATTGATCTGGTACTGGTACTCCCTGTATATAGCTCCACATTGATCTGGTACTGGTACTCCCTGTATATAGCTCCACATTGATCTGGTACTGTACTCCTGTATATAGCTCCACATTGATCTGGTACTGGTACTCCCTGTATATAGCTCCACATTGATCTGGTACTGGTACTCCCTGTATATAGCTCCACATTGATCTGGTACTGGTACTCCCTGTATATAGCTCCACATTGATCTGGTACTGGTACTCCCTGTATATAGCTCCACATTGATCTGGTACTGGTACTCCCTGTATATAGCTCCACATTGATCTGGTACTGGTACTCCCTGTATATAGCTCCACATTGATCTGGTACTGGTACTCCCTGTATATAGCTCCACATTGATCTGGTACTGGTACTCCCTGTATATAGCTCCACATTGATCTGGTACTGGTACTCCCTGTATATAGCTCCACATTGATCTGGTACTGGTACTCCCTGTATATAGCTCCACATTGATCTGGTACTGGTACTCCCTGTATATAGCTCCACATTGATCTGGTACTGGTACTCCCTGTATATAGCTCCACATTGATCTGGTACTGTACTCCCTGTATATAGCTCCACATTGATCTGGTACTGGTACTCCCTGTATATAGCTCCACATTGATCTGGTACTGGTACTCCCTGTATATAGCTCCACATTGATCTGGTACTGTACTCCCTGTATATAGCTCCACATTGATCTGGTACTGGTACTCCCTGTATATAGCTCCACAGTGATCTGGTACTGGTACTCCCTGTATATATCTCCACATTGATCTGGTACTGGTACTGCCTGTATATAGCTCCACATTGATCTGGTACTGGTACTCCTGTATATAGCTCCACATTGATCTGGTACTGGTACTCCCTGTATATAGCTCCACATTGATCTGGTACTGGTACTCCCTGTATATAGCTCCACATTGATCTGGTACTGGTACTCCCTGTATATAGCTCCACATTGATCTGGTACTGGTACTCCCTGTATATAGCTCCACATTGATCTGGTACTGTACTCCCTGTATATAGCTCCACATTGATCTGGTACTGTACTCCCTGTATATAGCTCCACATTGATCTGGTACTGGTACTCCCTGTATATAGCTCCACATTGATCTGGTACTGGTACTCCCTGTATATAGCTCCACAGTGATCTGGTACTGGTACTCCCTGTATATAGCTCCACATTGATCTGGTACTGGTACTCCCTGTATATAGCTCCACATTGATCTGGTACTTCCTGTATATAGCTCCACATTGATCTGGTACTGGTACTCCCTGTATATAGCTCCACATTGATCTGGTACTGGTACTCCCTGTATATAGCTCCACATTGATCTGGTACTGGTACTCTCTGTATATAGCTCCACATTGATCTGGTACTGTACTCCCTGTATATAGCTCCACATTGATCTGGTACTGGTACTCCCTGTATATAGCTCCACATTGATCTGGTACTGGTACTCCCTGTATATAGCTCCACATTGATCTGGTACTGGTACTCCCTGTATATAGCTCCACATTGATCTGGTACTGGTACTCCCTGTATATAGCTCCACATTGATCTGGTACTGATACTCCCTGTATATAGCTCCACATTGATCTGGTACTGGTACTCCCTGTATATAGCTCCACAGTGATCTGGTACTGGTACTCCCTGTATATAGCTCCACAGTGATCTGGTACTGGTACTCCCTGTATATAGCTCCACAGTGATCTGGTACTGGTACTCCCTGTATATAGCTCCACAGTGATCTGGTACTGATACTCCCTGTATATAGCTCCACAGTGATCTGGTACTGATACTCCCTGTATATAGCTCCACATTGATCTGGTACTGGTACTCCCTGTATATAGCTCCACATTGATCTGGTACTGATACTCCCTGTATATAGCTCCACATTGATCTGGTACTGGTACTCCCTGTATATAGCTCCACATTGATCTGGTACTGGTACTCCCTGTATATAGCTCCACATTGATCTGGTACTGGTACTCCCTGTATATAGCTCCACATTGATCTGGTACTGGTACTCCCTGTATATAGCTCCACATTGATCTGTACTGTACTCCCTGTATATAGCTCCACATTGATCTGGTACTGGTACTCCCTGTATATAGCTCCACATTGATCTGGTACTGGTACTCCCTGTATATAGCTCCACATTGATCTGGTACTGGTACTCCCTGTATATAGCTCCACATTGATCTGGTACTGGTACTCCCTGTATATAGCTCCACATTGATCTGGTACTGTACTCCCTGTATATAGCTCCACATTGATCTGGTACTGGTACTCCCTGTATATAGCTCCACATTGATCTGGTACTGGTACTCCCTGTATATAGCTCCACATTGATCTGGTACTGGTACTCCCTGTATATAGCTCCACATTGATCTGGTACTGGTACTCCCTGTATATAGCTCCACATTGATCTGGTACTGGTACTCCCTGTATATAGCTCCACATTGATCTGGTACTGGTACTCCCTGTATATAGCTCCACATTGATCTGGTACTGGTACTCCCTGTATATAGCTCCACATTGATCTGGTACTGGTACTCCCTGTATATAGCTCCACATTGATCTGGTACTGGTACTCCCTGTATATAGCTCCACATTGATCTGGTACTGGTACTCCCTGTATATAGCTCCACATTGATCTGGTACTGGTACTCCCTGTATATAGCTCCACATTGATCTGGTACTGGTACTCCCTGTATATAGCTCCACATTGATCTGGTACTGTACTCCCTGTATATAGCTCCACATTGATCTGGTACTGTACTCCCTGTATATAGCTCCACATTGATCTGGTACTGTACTCCCTGTATATAGCTCCACATTGATCTGGTACTGGTACTCCCTGTATATAGCTCCACATTGATCTGGTACTGGTACTTCCTGTATATAGCTCCACATTGATCTGGTACTGGTACTCCCTGTATATCGCTCCACTTTGATCTGGTACTGGTACTTGCTGTATATAGCCCCACATTGATCTGGTACTGGTACTCCCTGTATATAGCTCCACATTGATCTGGTACTGGTACTCCCTGTATATAGCTCCATATTGATCTGGTACTGGTACTCCCTGTATATAGCTCCACATTGATCTGGTACTCCCTGTATATAGCTCCACATTGATCTGGTACTTGCTGTATATAGCTCCACATTGATCTGGTGCTGGTACTTCCTGTATATAGCTCCACATTGATCTGGTGCTGGTACTTCCTGTATATAGCTCCACATTGATCTGGTACTCCCTGTATATAGCTCCACATTGATCTGGTGCTGGTACTTCCTGTATATAGCTCCACATTGATCTGGTACTCCCTGTATATAGCTGCACATTGATCTGGTACTGGTACTCCCTGTATATAGCTCCACATTGATCTGGTACTGGTACTCCCTGTATATAGCTCCACATTGATCTGGTACTGGTACTCCCTGTATATAGCTCCACATTGATCTGGTACTGGTACTCCCTGTATATAGCTCCACATTGATCTGGTACTGGTACTCCCTGTATATAGCTCCACATTGATCTGGTACTGGTACTCCCTGTATATAGCTCCACATTGATCTGGTACTGTACTCCCTGTATATAGCTCCACATTGATCTGGTACTGGTACTCCCTGTATATAGCTCCACATTGATCTGGTACTGGTACTCCCTGTATATAGCTCCACATTGATCTGGTACTGTACTCCCTGTATATAGCTCCACATTGATCTGGTACTGGTACTCCCTGTATATAGCTCCACATTGATCTGGTACTGGTACTCCCTGTATATAGCTCCACATTGATCTGGTACTGGTACTCCCTGTATATAGCTCCACATTGATCTGGTACTGGTACTCCCTGTATATAGCTCCACATTGATCTGGTACTGGTACTCCCTGTATATAGCTCCACATTGATCTGGTACTGTACTCCCTGTATATAGCTCCACATTGATCTGGTACTGTACTCCCTGTATATAGCTCCACATTGATCTGGTACTGGTACTCCCTGTATATAGCTCCACATTGATCTGGTACTGGTACTCCCTGTATATAGCTCCACATTGATCTGGTACTGGTACTCCCTGTATATAGCTCCACATTGATCTGGTACTGGTACTCCCTGTATATAGCTCCACATTGATCTGGTACTGGTACTCCCTGTATATAGCTCCACATTGATCTGGTACTGGTACTCCCTGTATATAGCTCCACATTGATCTGGTACTGGTACTCCCTGTATATAGCTCCACATTGATCTGGTACTGGTACTCCCTGTATATAGCTCCACATTGATCTGGTACTGGTACTCCCTGTATATAGCTCCACATTGATCTGGTACTGGTACTCCCTGTATATAGCTCCACATTGATCTGGTACTGGTACTCCCTGTATATAGCTCCACATTGATCTGGTACTGGTACTCCCTGTATATAGCTCCACATTGATCTGGTACTGGTACTCCCTGTATATAGCTCCACATTGATCTGGTACTGGTACTCCCTGTATATAGCTCCACATTGATCTGGTACTGGTACTCCCTGTATATAGCTCCACATTGATCTGGTACTGGTACTCCCTGTATATAGCTCCACATTGATCTGGTACTGTACTCCCTGTATATAGCTCCACATTGATCTGGTACTGGTACTCCCTGTATATAGCTCCACAGTGATCTGGTACTGGTACTCCCTGTATATAGCTCCACATTGATCTGGTACTGGTACTCCCTGTATATAGCTCCACATTGATCTGGTACTGGTACTCCCTGTATATAGCTCCACATTGATCTGGTACTGGTACTCCCTGTATATAGCTCCACATTGATCTGGTACTGGTACTCCCTGTATATAGCTCCACATTGATCTGGTACTGGTACTCCCTGTATATAGCTCCACATTGATCTGGTACTCCCTGTATATAGCTCCACATTGATCTGGTACTCCCTGTATATAGCTCCACATTGATCTGGTACTCCCTGTATATAGCTCCACATTGATCTGGTACTGGTACTCCCTGTATATAGCTCCACATTGATCTGGTACTGGTACTTCCTGTATATAGCTCCACAGTGATCTGGTACTGGTACTCCCGGTATATATCTCCACATTGATCTGGTACAGGTACTTGCTGTATATAGCTCCACATTGATCTGGTACTGGTACTTGCTGTATATAGCTCCACATTGATCTGGTACTGGTACTCCCTGTATATAGCTCCACATTGATCTGGTACTGGTACTCCCTGTATATAGCTCCACATTGATCTGGTACTGGTACTCCCTGTATATAGCTCCACATTGATCTGGTACTCCCTGTATATAGCTCCACATTGATCTGGTACTGGTACTCCCTGTATATAGATCCACATTGATCTGGTACTGGTACTCCCTGTATATAGCTCCACATTGATCTGGTACTCCCTGTATATAGCTCCACATTGATCTGGTACTCCCTGTATATAGCTCCACATTGATCTGGTACTCCCTGTATATAGCTCCACATTGATCTGGTACTGGTACTCCCTGTATATAGCTCCACAGTGATCTGGTACTGGTACTCCCTGTATATAGCTCCACAGTGATCTGGTACTGGTACTCCCTGTATATAGCTCCACAGTGATCTGGTACTGGTACTCCCTGTATATAGCTCCACAGTGATCTGGTACTCCCTGTATATAGCTCCACAGTGATCTGGTACTCCCTGTATATAGCTCCACATTGATCTGGTACTCCCTGTATATAGCTCCACATTGATCTGGTACTGGTACTCCCTGTATATAGCTCCACATTGATCTGGTACTGGTACTCCCTGTATATAGCTCCACATTGATCTGGTACTGGTACTCCTTGTATATAGCTCCATATTGATCTGGTACTGGTACTCCCTGTATGTAGCTCCACATTGATCTGGTACTCCCTGTATATAGCTCCACATTGATCTGTTACTCCCTGTATATAGCTCCACATTGATCTGGTACTGGTACTCCCTGTATATAGCTCCACATTGATCTGGTACTGGTACTTGCTGTATATAGCTCCACATTGATCTGGTACTGGTACTCCCTGTATATAGCTCCACATTGATCTGGTACTGGTACTCCCTGTATATAGCTCCACATTGATCTGGTACTTCCTGTATATAGCTCCACATTGATCTGGTACTGGTACTCCCTGTATATAGCTCCACATTGATCTGGTTCTGGTACTCCCTGTATGTAGCTCCACATTGATCTGGTACTGGTACTTCCTGTATATAGCTCCACATTGATCTGGTACTGGTACTCCCTGTATATAGCTCCACATTGATCTGGTACTGGTACTCCCTGTATATAGCTCCATATTGATCTGGTACTGGTACTTCCTGTATATAGCTCCACATTGATCTGGTACTGGTACTCCCTGTATATAGCTCCATATTGATCTGGTACTGGTACTTCCTGTATATAGCTCCATATTGATCTGGTACTGGTACTTCCTGTATATAGCTCCACATTGATCTGGTACTGGTACTCCCTGTATATAGCTCCACATTGATCTGGTACTGGTACTCCCTGTATATAGCTCCACATTGATCTGGTACTCCCTGTATATAGCTCCACATTGATCTGGTACTCCCTGTATATAGCTCCACATTGATCTGGTACTCCCTGTATATAGCTCCACATTGATCTGGTACTCCCTGTATATAGCTCCACATTGATCTGGTACTGGTACTTCCTGTATATAGCTCCACAGTGATCTGGTACTGGTACTCCCTGTATATATCTCCACATTGATCTGGTACTGGTACTTGCTGTATATAGCTCCACGTTGATCTGGTACTGGTACTTGCTGTATATAGCTCCACATTGATCTGGTACTGGTACTCCCTGTATATAGCTCCACATTGATCTGGTACTGGTACTCCCTGTATATAGCTCCACATTGATCTGGTACTGGTACTCCCTGTATATAGCTCCACATTGATCTGGTACTCCCTGTATATAGCTCCACATTGATCTGGTACTGGTACTCCCTGTATATAGATCCACATTGATCTGGTACTGGTACTCCCTGTATATAGCTCCACATTGATCTGGTACTCCCTGTATATAGCTCCACATTGATCTGGTACTCCCTGTATATAGCTCCACATTGATCTGGTACTCCCTGTATATAGCTCCACATTGATCTGGTACTCCCTGTATATAGCTCCACATTGATCTGGTACTGGTACTCCCTGTATATAGCTCCACATTGATCTGGTACTGGTACTCCCTGTATATAGATCCACATTGATCTGGTACTGGTACTCCCTGTATATAGCTCCACATTGATCTGGTACTCCCTGTATATAGCTCCACATTGATCTGGTACTCCCTGTATATAGCTCCACATTGATCTGGTACTCCCTGTATATAGCTCCACATTGATCTGGTACTCCCTGTATATAGCTCCACATTGATCTGGTACTGGTACTCCCTGTATATAGCTCCACAGTGATCTGGTACTGGTACTCCCTGTATATAGCTCCACATTGATCTGGTACTGGTACTCCCTGTATATAGCTCCACATTGATCTGGTACTCCCTGTATATAGCTGCACATTGATCTGGTACTGGTACTCCCTGTATATAGCTCCACATTGATCTGGTACTGGTACTCCCTGTATATAGCTCCACATTGATCTGGTACTCCCTGTATATAGCTCCACATTGATCTGGTACTGGTACTCCCTGTATATAGCTCCACATTGATCTGGTACTGGTACTCCCTGTATATAGATCCACATTGATCTGGTACTGGTACTCCCTGTATATAGCTCCACATTGATCTGGTACTCCCTGTATATAGCTCCACATTGATCTGGTACTGGTACTCCCTGTATATAGCTCCACATTGATCTGGTACTGGTACTCCCTGTATATAGATCCACATTGATCTGGTACTGGTACTCCCTGTATATAGCTCCACATTGATCTGGTACTCCCTGTATATAGCTCCACATTGATCTGGTACTCCCTGTATATAGCTCCACATTGATCTGGTACTCCCTGTATATAGCTCCACATTGATCTGGTACTCCCTGTATATAGCTCCACATTGATCTGGTACTCCCTGTATATAGCTCCACATTGATCTGGTACTGGTACTCCCTGTATATAGCTCCACATTGATCTGGTACTCCCTGTATATAGCTCCACATTGATCTGGTACTCCCTGTATATAGCTCCACATTGATCTGGTACTCCCTGTATATAGCTCCACATTGATCTGGTACTCCCTGTATATAGCTCCACATTGATCTGGTACTGGTACTCCCTGTATATAGCTCCACATTGATCTGGTACTCCCTGTATATAGCTCCACAGTGATCTGGTACTGGTACTCCCTGTATATAGCTCCACAGTGATCTGGTACTGGTACTCCCTGTATATAGCTCAACATTGATCTGGTACTCCCTGTATATAGCTCCACATTGATCTGGTACTGGTACTCCCTGTATATAGCTCCACAGTGATCTGGTACTGGTACTCCCTGTATATAGCTCCACAGTGATCTGGTACTGGTACTCCCTGTATATAGCTCCACATTGATCTGGTACTGGTACTCCCTGTATATAGCTCCACATTGATCTGGTACTGGTACTCCCTGTATATAGCTCCACAGTGATCTGGTACTGGTACTCCCTGTATATAGCTCCACATTGATCTGGTACTGGTACTCCCTGTATATAGCTCCACAGTGATCTGGTACTGGTACTTGCTGTTAGCTCCATTCTTGTGTATTATATATTATTCCTCTTGTGTTACAATATCTTTTTTTGTATTCATATTTTTTAACTCTGAATCGTTGGGAAAGGTTCGTAAGCAAGCATTTGGCTGTAAAGTCTACACCAGTTGTATTCAGCGCATGTGATAAATACAATTGGATTGGATTTAGATGTTTAGTTTTGACAACATATTGATGTGATGTTGAGGAAGAGTTCACTGCCTCTATCTAATGTAACACTGATGTGTGTGTGTGTGTTTTAACAGGGCCAGATAATGGCTAACCTGAAAGCGTTGGATTCAGACTGGTTTGCTCAGACCTACATGGGACGGAAGGCTAAGGTAATATATTAACTATAATAATATTGTGGAGTACTATATACTTCCTGTATATACTTCCTGTATATAGTACTCCACATTGATCAGCCCAACTGATTCTAATCTCTGTTAACCCAGAACTAAAGTCTAATGCTCGATTAACTTCAGGGTCCATGCGTGTTAGACTTTATAGTCTGAAGGTAGCACTCAAAAGCCCAATCGGTCCTGATAATGACTACGATATATCTGTGCAGCACGGCATTGCTTTCTCTCTCTGCTGTGTGTTCATCTTGCTAGCTGTCACTCAAATCAAATCAAATGTTTGTCACATGCGCGGAATACAACCGGTGTGAACCTTACAGTGAAATACTTACAAGGGAAAATGGTGTGCCACCGCTTCAAGATGAGTCGCTTTCAAACTAGGGATTTGGTGGCTAATTGAGGTAAAACAGTAATTTTGGTCAATGATTATGCATATATGAATGACATATTGACACGTCCAGCCCAAAGCGGAAGGTTTAAAAAATGCGTAGTTGCCAAAGTTCCAGAGTAGCCAGTTCCAGAGTAGCCAGTTCCAGAGTAGCCAGTTCCAGAGTAGCTAGCTCCAGAGTAGCTAGTTCCAGAGTAGTCCAGAGTAGCCAGTTCCAGAGTAGCCAGTTCCAGAGTAGCTAGTTCCAGAGTAGCCAGTTCCAGAGTAGCTAGTTCCAGAGTAGCCAGTTCCAGAGTAGCCAGTTCCAGAGTAGCTAGTTCCAGAGTAGTCCAGAGTAGCCAGTTCCAGAGTAGCCAGCTCCAGAGTAGTCCAGAGTAGTCCAGAGTAGCCAGTTCCAGAGTAGTCCAGAGTAGTCCAGAGTAGCCAGCTCCAGAGTAGTCCAGAGTAGTCCAGAGTAGCCAGTTCCAGAGTAGCTAGCTCCAGAGTAGTCCAGAGTAGCTAGCTCCAGAGTAGCTAGCTCCAGTTCCAGCCGTTAGGGGCTGACTGTCCCCTTCCGAAAGTCGAAAGATGCTAACACCTGCGAAATCGTGACAGATCTACCGTACCATTTGTTTCCGTAGTCTGTCCACCAGAGATGTTCCTTTCCCTAACTCTGCTGACTGTTTTGTGTGTGTGTGTTTAGGTGGGGGCCCCTGCCATGGAGAAGTTTAACCTGTGGGGGGGCAGTCTGTCTCTTGGTCATCCGTTCGGAGCCACCGGCTGCCGCCTGGTAACCACGGTAGCACACCGCCTGCAGAAGGAGGGGGGCCAGTATGGACTGGTGGCTGCATGCGCTGCGGGTGGACAGGTAACTCTCCACACTACCAGCTAATGAAATATAATCAACAGTAAAGTCATCTTACCTGTGTGTGTGTTTCAGGGCCATGCGATGGTGATCGAAGCATACCCTCAGTAGAACAGAGGATTCTGGGAGGACTGAGATGATGATGATGATGCAGTCTGTGTTAAACACAGGAGAAGACTACACACACACACACACACACACACACACACACAACCGGAGAGAACCCACCAATTAGAGACACACAGAGGAAAAACACCCACATTATCAGACTGTACATACTATCACCACTTTGCCTTGTTGGGTTAGGGCATGTGTTTGTGTGGAGGAGAGTGGGTGTGTAAATTATATCAGAGTTTTGAAGGTTGCCTTGATGTTAGGGTGCAGCGCTGCAGTACCATATTCACACAGACAGTAATGTAACATAGTGGGGGTATTTCAATAGTCTGTGGCCTCCTCTCATTTCCTCTCATGAAAGGAAATCCTTAGTAGGTAGTTGTCCACCGTGATGCCATCAGCTGTGTTCGTATCAGTGCAGATGGAGAAGAAGCCATTTTAGACTATTGAGATGCACCTTGATCCGATCATTCAGATCAATATGATGCTGATGTTTATACTCTCTTTTTGTTTTCTTACAAATTAATGTCTTATTATTACAATGACTGATTTAATAAAAAACTAAAGAACTAGCCTACATCTTCCTATAATAGATTTCTAATTTATTTTCTGTGTTTCTGAAATTGTAACCTCCATTACCATGAAAAAGTCTGACACCTGAAGCAACATTTTCTTCAGAGATAAATATTTAGTACTGTAATTAGCTATGTTGACCTGTAGAATGGAGGAATGGCTATCAACACATCTCCTTCGCGTGCGTAATCAACTCATTGTTACTCTCCTGTCTGGGATGGCTACAAGGCCCTCCCCTGCCCTCCCGTCGACAAATTAGATCACGCCTCCATTCTGCTCCTCCCTCCTATAGGCAGAAACTTCAACAGGAAGCACCCGTGGAAAGGACTGTTCAACGTTGGTCTGACCAATCAGAATGTATGCTTCAAGTAACTGAGGAGTATATCTGTCTGTAATAAAACCCTTTTGTGGGGAAAAACTCATTCTGATTGGGTGGACCTGGCTCCCCAGTGGCTGGGCCTATGCCCTCCCAGGCCCACGCCTGGCTCCTCCCCTGCCCAGTCATGTGAAATCCATAGATTAGGGCCTAATGAATGTATTTAAATTGACTGATTTCATTATGTGAACTGTAACTCAGTAATATATTTGAAATTGTTGCATGCTGCATTTTATATTTTGGTTCATTCGTAAAGTATTCAGACCCCTTGACTTTTTCCACATTTTGTTACGTTACAGCCTTATTCTAAAATTGATTAAAACAATTTTTTCCCCTCATCAATCTACACACAATACCCCATAATGATGAAGCGAAAACCGGGTTTTAGGCATTTTTGCAAATGTATAAAAAAATTAAAACCAGGAATACCTTATTTACATAAGTATTCAGACCCTTTGCTATGAGACTCGAAATTGAGCTCAGGTGCATCCTGTTTTCATTGATCATCCTTGAGATGTAGAAACATCTTAATTGAGTCCACCTGTGGTAAATTCAATTGATTGGACATGATTTGGAAAGGCACACACCTGTCTATATAAGGTCCCACAGTTGACAGTGCATGTCAGAGCAAAAACCAAGCCATGAGGTCAAAGGAATTGTTGTAGAGCTCCGAGACCACAGGATTGGTAGAGTGGCCAGACGGAAGTCACTCCTCAGTAAAAGGCACATTACAGCCGCTTGGAGTTTGCCAAAAGGCACCTAAAGGACTCTGACCATGAGAAACAAGATTCTCTGGTCTGATGAAACCAAGATTGAACTCTTTGGCCTAAATGCCAAGCGTCACATCTGGAGGAAACCTGGCACCATCCCTACGGTGAAGCGTGGTGGCAGCATCATGCTGTGGGGATGTTTTTCAGCGTCAGGGACTGGGAGACTAGTCAGGATCGAGGGAAAGATGAACGGAGCAAAGTACAGAGAGATCCTTGATGAAAACCAGCTCCAGAGCGCTCAGGACCTCAGACTGGGGCGAAGGTTCTTCCAACAGGACAACGACCCTAAGCACACAGCCAAGACAACGCAGGAGTGGCTTTGGGACAAGTCTCTGAATGTCCTTGAGTGGCCCAGCCAGAGCCCAGACATGAACCCGATCGAACATCTCTGAAGAGACCTGAAAATATCTGTGCAGCGACGCTCCCCATCCAACCTGACAGAGCTTGAGAGGATCTGCGGAGAAGAATGGGAGAAACTCCCCAAATACAGGTGTGCCAAGCTTGTAGCGTCATACCCAAGAAGACTCGAGGCTGTAATCGCTGCCAAAGGTGCTTCAACAATGTACTGAGTAAAGGGTCTGAATACTTATGTAAATGTAATATTTCAGTTTATTCTTGTAATTTTTTTGCACGAATGTCTAAAAACCTGTTTTTGCTTTGTCATTATGGGGTATTGTGTGTAGATTGATGAGGGGAAAAAAACAATTTAATCAATTTTAGAATAAGTCTCTAACGTAACAAAATGTGGAAAAAGTCAAGGGGTCTGAATACTTTCCGAAGGCACTGTATCTCAGGTAGGGGGGAGTGGCCTAAGAGGGTTTTTTAAATAAGCATCAACCTCTGGGTCTGCAGAGTATTATTATTATTATTATTATTATTATTATTATTATTATTATTATGGCCAGTTTACAGAGGAGTATAGAGTGCAGTGATGTGTCCTATAAGGAGCATTGGTGGCAAATCTGATGGCCGAATGGTAAAGAACATCTAGCCCCTCGAGAGCACCCTTACCTGCCGATCTATAAATTACGTCTCCGTAATCTAGCATGGGTAGGATGGTCATCTGAATCAGGGTTAGTTTGGCAGCTGGGGTGAAAGAGGAGCGATTACGATAGAGGAAACCAAGTCTAGATTTAACCTTAGCCTGCAGCTTGGATAAGTGCTGAGAGAAGGACAGTGTACTGTCTAGCCATACTCCCAGGTACTTGTATGAGGTGACTACCTGAATCTCTAAACCCTCAGAGGTAGTAATCTCACCGGTGGGGGGAGGAGGGCTGAGAGATGAGGAAGTATTGGACGGGCAAGGAGGCATGGCTGAGTCAAATAGGAATCCTGACTTAATGAAGTGGTGATTAAAGAGCTCAGCCATGTGCTCCTTGTCAGTAACAACCACATCATCAACATTAAGGGACATGGGCAGCTGTGAGGAGGAGGGTTTAATCTCCAGGTCTTTCACCGTTTTCCAGAACTTCTTGGGGTTCGACCCACAGAGAGAGAACTGCTCCTTAAAGTAACTAACTTTGGCCTTCCAGATAGCCTGAGTGCACTTATTTCCCATCTGCCTGAACGAGAGCCAGTCAGCCTGAATATGAGTGTGCCGAGCGTTTCGCCAAATGGAATTCTTGAGGTGGAGTAACTCTGCCAGATCATGGTCGAACCAGGGGCTGAACCTGTTAACAATACCACTGAAAATATAAAAAAAGAAGGTCCAAGCATCTTCGACAGAGGGGATCAAGCAGATTCTATACCAATTTAGAGGCCAGGTCATGAAGAAGGCTTGCTCATTAAAGTTTTTCAGCAAGCGTCTATGACAAATCAGGACAGGTCGTTTAACTGAGCAGCCATTACGAACACAGGCTGTAAAACATTGATCACAATGGTAATTACAGAAAACACCAGACTGATACCTATCAGGATTATTTGGAAGGATAACGTCAAGGAGAGTAGCCTTTTCTGGGTGTTTGGAGTCACACCTGTTCTAATGGTATCAGGTATTCTGGGCTCCCGAGTGGCGCAGCGGTCTAAGGCACTGTATCTCAGGGCTTGAGGCGTCACTACAGACCCCCTGGTTCGATTCCAGGCTGTATCACAACCGGCCGTGATTGGGAGTCCCATAGGGCGGCGCACAATTGGCACAGCGTCATTCGGGTTTGGCCGGTGTAGGCCGTCATTGTAAATAAGAATTTGTTCTTAACTGACTTGCCTCCCTATTGAGAGCATCCTGTCGGGCTGTATCACCGCCTGGTACGGCAACTGCACCGCCCACAAACGCAAGGCTCTCCAGAGGGTGGTGCGGTCTGCACAACGCATCACCGGGGGCAAACTACCCGCCCTCCAGGACACCTACAGCACCCGATGTCACAGGAAGGCCAAAAATATCATCAAGGACATCAACCACCCGAGCCACGGCCTGTTCACCCCGCTATCATCCAGAAGGCGAGGTCAGTACAGGTGCATCAAAGCTGTGTCCGACAGACTGAAAAAC
This sequence comes from Coregonus ussuriensis, assembly GCA_031479575.1. Taxonomy (NCBI): domain Eukaryota; kingdom Metazoa; phylum Chordata; class Actinopteri; order Salmoniformes; family Salmonidae; genus Coregonus; species Coregonus ussuriensis. The sequence goes on along the minus strand of CM062505.1, from coordinate 201,242 downwards.
AGCTTCTATCTCAAGGCCATCAGACTGTTAAATAGCCATCACTAGCACAGAGAGGCTGCTGCCTACATTCAGATTTGAAAATCACTGGCCTCTTTAATAAATGGAACACTAGTCACTTTAATAATGACACTTTAATAATGTTTACATATCTTGCATTACCCATCTCATATGTACAGTTGAAGTCAGAAGTTTACATGCACTTACGTTGGAGTCATTAAAACCTGTTTTTCAACATGAAATGCCGCTCAGCAAGGAAGAAGCCACTGCTCCAAAACCACCATAAAAAAGCCAGACTACGGTTTGCAACTGCACAAAGATCGTACTTTTTGGAGAAATGGCCTCTGGTCTGATGAAACAAAAATAGAACTGTTTGGCCATAATGACCATCGTTGTGTTTGGAGGGAAAAGGGGGATGCTTGCAAGCCAAAGAACACTATCCCAACCGTGAAGCACGGGGGTGGCAGCATCATGCTGTGGGGGTGCTTTGCTGCAGGAGGGACTGGTGCACTTCACAAAATAGATGGCATCATGAGGAAGGAAAATTATGTGGATATATTGAAGCAACATCTCAAGACATCAGTCAGGAAGTTAAAGCTTGGTCGCAAATGGATCTTCCAAATGGACAATGAACCCAAGCATGCTTCCAATGTTGTGGCAAAATGGCTTAAGGACAACAAAGTCAAGGTATTGGAGTGGCCATCACAAGGCCCTGACCTCAATCCTATAGAAAATGTGTAGGCAGAACTGAAAAAGCGTGTGCGAGCAAAATTCATCCAACTTATTGTGGGAAGCTTGTGGAAGGCTACCCGAAACGTTTGACCCAAATTAAACAATTTAAAGGCAATGCTACTGTAGTGTCCGAGACAACAATGCTGATTATGCTGTGAGAACAAGGAATCCGTGGACGCTGTACTTTGATCATAAAGGTTTATTGTATCAAAAGAGTTCAGCGTCAATTTACAGACATCTGCAGATATCTGGAGAATAACCGGACCCAATCTCTGATATGTTATTTCTCCCCGTCCTTTGTTCAAAACATGGTATTTATATCCTATGTAACATAAGATGGGTGGTTTTTGACAGACCAATCCCTGGCCTCCACATATCTCAAAATGTCCTCTTCCAAGAAGCCTATGTAGTAATGCTTTCCAGATGTTTCAGCAAAGCAGAGTAAAGTTAATCTATTACACCATTTGCAAATGTCAGTAAAATCATAGACCTTCAGACACTACATATTTCCCCCCTTCGAGACTAATTAAGTCTCGAAAACAAAAAGAATAGGATTATGACAAATAACCATTTTTGTTCTTGAGTAACTTCAGCAATAAACCAACATTTATGGAGAGTAAACACATGTTTATATAGACACATTTTTGTATGGAATGTAAATAAATTGTTATGGAGTGTAAGAGCGAAAAACCTGTCTGGCAGTTTTCATTCCAAATATCCATCAATCAATCAAGACAGGAAAATTCTCTCACGGCCCCTCTGCCCCAGGCGACCACCTAAGTACTCCAGATCAATTCATAAATCTTTATCAATGCATTTTAAGCTATGATGCAATTGAATACACATGAAAACCTCAGCAAACAAAATACAATAAAAAATGTCCACATTCAGGCTGGTCGACCCATCGGACCCTCCTGTGGATTCTCTCTGTCCCTGCCTAGACCCAATATCCCTAAGCTTCAACGAAATAAACAAAAACATCTGAGGTCCCCACATGTACCCAACAACAGAAAACATAATTCTTCAAAAAATGTATAAAGAAAGAATATATCACTGGAATGTCCACTACACTGCAGCTCCTCCACAGTGTCGACTTTCAATGCAACGTCGATGATGGAATCTGAACATTTCCACACCGTCCTTGTTCCACTTCCTCCAGTCCATTCATATTGTCCATGTTTGAGTATTTGAATCCCACTCTGCACATTCCCCATATACTTCTGGAAGAAAAGAAAACACCAACCAGTATCTTTTGCAAAACAACACATGCAAATTAAAACATCAATATCAACAATAATATAAAAATAATATATAAAATGAATCACATCCCATTTCCCCCCTTTGATTCATAACAAAACACTAAATATCACAATATTATAATTATCCCACAATCAGATATTCAACATTTCCTAGAGTTATTTCAACCCTAGTTTTGATAACATTTTAGTCTGACTTTTTTCCCCAATTTTTTCAAAAACCATTTCACTGATTTATCCACAAAACTCTTTCCCATTTTCTGAGGATATTCGATCGGGAAGTCCCCACCTGCTTATGACTTCTTTACACAAGAACTTTGCAACCGACTGAGCATCTTTTAGCTTAGTTGGACATCCTATGCACCTCTTGGTGTAGGAATGTAACCAGGAAGAACAGTCACACCCCTGCAAACATTATTTTTCAGACAGATTGTGCACCTGCCTATGACATAGTCAACCTGTTCAAGCAAATATGGTTCCCAAAGACCATACTCCTTTGTGATCTTTCTCCTAACCTCCCCCCTTGCAACATGAGCTGAGTTGAACTTTCTTTGGTTGATGACTCAACCATTCCTCTGAGTTCGATTGGGCAGCATTCTTGAAATACTTGAGCGTACAATGAAATGGATATTCCGGAAGCCTCGCATCTGGCATGTTTGTCACAATGAATTTCTCCCATACCTTAGCCTGCTTCAAAAAATCTTCACTGAGATTTCCAATCCAGAATACTGAAGAAGAATCCATCTCTGTCGTCATCAACAATTGGTAAACCTTTTCCTTTGGCACTTCTACCAGACAGCCGTCTGGTGTACATTTTATTGTACAGTTCAATTTACACAATGCATCTCTTCCCAACAATGCGATAGGTGTATGTTCTGATACCAGTATGGGTATTGTAATTTTCTGATTTTCATAGCAGAGCTCAATTGGTTCCGTAAGAGGAATCAGCTGTTTCACTCCCTCAAATCCGATTGTCCTAATTAGTTGATTGGACATAGGGAGATGTGTAGCATCTTCAGGCCGAACACAGGTAAAAGCAGCTCCGCTATCCGCCATCACTTCCAATGGTCGTTTGTTTACTTTCACCTCAATTGTTGGATCTTTTTCCGGTCCTGATGCTACCAGCTGACACCCCCGTTTCGCATCTTCTGGGCACCTCTAGAATCCTTGCTCCGGGCCCCTATAAGGGTTCACCAGTCCTGCAGATGATCTTGACTGGCCCCTGTATCTTCCTCTGAAATTCCCTCTGGTGTTTCCTCCTGGCCCATTACACTCACGGGCAAAGTGACCAACCTGTCCACAATTATAACACACTTCTGAAGATTGCTGGAAGTATGGCTTAAATCTTCCTCCTCTTCCTAAGCCTTCTCGTCCTCTTCCTCTCCAATTCTGTGTCTGTCCAGAAACTGGCTGTGGATATGAAACAACTGGTACGGCTATTGGTGGCTGGTACAATTGCGGTTGGAACTGGTTCGGTTGAAGCTGTGGCAGTGATTGTTGATTTGGTGCACACTGATTCTGCATAACCAAAGCCTGTTTCTTCTCCTTCTTATTCTCCACCAGTTGTATTTGATTGAGTTTTCTGAGAGTTTCTTGGTCCTGTTCTTTCTGGTTGTGTTCCTTTTTCCTGTACAGATCCACTTGATGGGCTATATGATCTGTATAGACGCCTTTTGTCATGCTTCCAAGTCCAACCACCTCTGCCAGTTTGCTCCTTACTGGTGAGGGCAGTGTACTCTGCAGTTTAGCTCTCAAAATTGACTGCTCAATTTGACTCACATCTGGATCATTTCCAGTAATATTTATCCCTTGATGAACTCTTGACACATAGGCTCTCAGATTTTCTTGTTGTCCTAGTGGGTCAATCAGAATGTTGTCAGGATGCACATTTGTTGGAAACGTATCTTTCAGTGCTCTCCACAGCCGATTTCTACTTGCAGCTAACAATTCAGGATCATTCACCGCAGTCCCCACATATCGATGAAGTCCAGCTCTCTGAAAAATGTCTTCCATACCTGGAATCCCAAGGAGATTAACCAAAAGTCTCTTAATGTCTCCTATGGCAGACTATGTTCCCACCATAATTTCTTCCAGTTTTGAAATCCAAGGATATGCTCCATCTTGAAGAGTAGGCAGCTTCAAGTATATCTGACATATCGGTATTCTTCAAAGGCTTATATTCTAGGTTCTGTCCTCTAAATATCATCTGGCATCATCTTCTTACTTGTGCCCTCTTTCCTTGGCCTCAATGTATACTTCTTCTCCAATTCTTGGGATCCTTTTCTCAGCAGTTTTTCTTCTCTTCTGTATCTTCAGCTTCTTTAGTTGTTCTTCCAGTTCTCTTACTTCTTCTAAATGATTCCCTTTATCCAGGCATAATACGCATCGGTCTATATCTCTTTCTATTTCTTCTGTGCTAAACATTGTAGGATAAAATCCTCTTTAACATAAAGCACCTTTAATCTACAAATCTTCATTGCTTTCTCCATCTTCACTTTCATCAGAGATCGAATCTCTAGTATCCTTCTTCTTCCTTCAACTTCCATCACCCCTTCTTTCCGCTCTGGCCAACCTCTGTCTGATCACAGGGTCATATCCACCCATGATCTCTTCTGAATCACTCTGATCATCATCATCATCATCTTCAAGTTCTATCCTCCTGAACCTCACTCCACCCTTAGTTTCCAGACATCTCGTTTTCTTCTTACTTTTGGAGTTTGGATTCATCTTTATGGTCGTTTCTGCTTGTCCTCTCTCTATTATTCGTTCATCTTCATCTCTGATGCAATAATCACCCTCCTGAATGATCACTGGAAGCTGAGGATAGATGTCCTTAAACTCTACTTCTTCCTCGTAAGGTGGGGGTCTTTTTGCTGAATCCATATGTGAGAAAGGTGTATTGACTTCTGCCATTAGTTTTTCTGTTACCTTCAATCAATCAATCAATCAATTAATTAATCAATATATCCATTTATTTTATTTTACCAAATTATTGATTAGTGGCAATCTTACCACATCCGATCAGGAAAAGTAAAGGAAAGTAGTCAACTTCAGAGCAATCCAAAAAAGAAAGACCTGTAATCCAGCAACACTACAGCACTCACAAACCAATTGCTTAATAAGCACCCAATTACCTTAATTTTACAGAATAATGTCAGTGGATTTCCAACACAACTCTAATCAAAACAACTCATTCACAAAAACCCTAATGTGCAATTCTCAATTACATCAATTCATCAGTCTGTTTTTTTTTTTCCTTAGGGGGAATGGATCAGCTTAATATTGCAGATAGATTGTATCTTCTATCAATGTAATTGTCTGCATCACTTCCAATCCCCCATGTTTTTTTATTTTTTATATATTCATCAGTCTGTTGCCAAGTTCCTGTGAAATGGTCATAACATAAAATATTCTATGCATACACAATGTATCTATTATATCCTGTAAGGGAAAGTAGGTTTGTGGATAGAACAGTACTGGCCTTAATTGGATTGGATCCGTCGCAGCACACACTGTCGCGTGACGCACTTGTCAGCACCTCCTCTCTCTCTCTGTCTCCTCCTTCTCGTCTCTCACGTGACAGAAGAACAAAAGAAACAGACAACAATTTAGTATTTTATGCATACCTATGTTCACATTCGCGCTAAGAAATAAGCAAACAGCTTAACTCAGGAATATTATAAATAGCGCAATAACATTTTATTTTATTTATTTATTTAATTATTTTTATTTTTTTGTCCAACATATCTCTCATTTATCAATTCAATAGATCTCAATCAAATAGTTTCATCGTTAAGCAACAGCCGATTTAACAAACAGAACACTCTATTAGTGTTTAAGTCTCCCCCTCCCTCTTTGTCTGCTCTGAGACTGCGTCTCCCAGCAGCTCAGTGCAGGCAGGGGAATGGCATATTTGCTCTACGTAACTCTAAACTCATAAAATCACACGCATGCGTAGTTCATTCACCAATGCGATTTCAGAGTGAAAGGAGCTCTCCCAAGCAGCTCTCTCCAAGCTAAACAACAGAAAGCAGACAGAGCAGCTGTCCCTCCATTTCCAACACAGACAAACAGTAACACTTAACAAAACTCACAAACCAACACAGAACATAGAACACAAATCCTACTTCGAAGTTTCTTACACAAATCCTACTTCGAAGTTTCTTATCTTCACTTATTCTAATCTGTAGATTTACAGTTATTTTCTTATCAATTACAAAACATCTCTATACACTCTTAAAAACTCCTCCCTGTAGGCTCATGATTTTCTAATAGTTAGTAAACGTTCTCTTTTTATAGAGACTTCTAAGATTTTTAACCTTAATGTCCTTACAGGTGGCTCATATATAACAATTATTAACGTTCTCACCAACGGAGACTCATAAGATTTTAACTTTAACTTACATATTTCCTTACAAAAAACTAAAACCCCTGTTCTCAACCAAAACATATATATGTACAGTGGGGAAAAAAAGTATTTAGTCAGCCACCAATTGTGCAAGTTCTCCCACTTAAAAAGATGAGAGAGGCCTGTCATTTTCATCATAGGTACACGTCAACTATGACAGACAAATTGAGAAAAAAAAATCCAGAAAATCACATTGTAGGATTTTTAATGAATTTATTTGCAAATTAAGGTGGAAAATAAGTATTTGGTCATCTACAAACAAGCAAGATTTCTGGCTCTCACAGACCTGTAACTTCTTCTTTAAGAGGCTCCTCTGTCCTCCACTCGTTACCTGTATTAATGGCACCTGTTTGAACTTGTTATCAGTATAAAAGACACCTGTCCACAACCTCAAACAGTCACACTCCAAACTCCACTATGGCCAAGACCAAAGAGCTGTCAAAGGACACCAGAAACAAAATTGTAGACCTGCACCAGGCTGGGAAGACTGAATCTGCAATAGGTAAGCAGCTTGGTTTGAAGAAATCAACTGTGGGAGCAATTGATAGGAAATGGAAGACATACAAGACCACTGATAATCTCCCTCGATCTGGGGCTCCACGCAAGATCTCACCCCGTGGGGTCAAAATGATCACAAGAACGGTGAGCAAAAATCCCAGAACCACACGGGGGGACCTAGTGAATGACCTGCAGAGAGCTGGGACCAAAGTAACAAAGCCTACCATCAGTAACACACTACGCCGCCAGGGACTCAAATCCTGCAGTGCCAGACGTGTCCCCCTGCTTACGCCAGGCCCGTCTGAAGTTTGCTAGAGTGCATTTGGATGATCCAGAAGAGGATTGGGAGAATGTCATATGGTCAGATGAAACCAAAATAGAACATTTTGGTAAAAACTCAACTCGTCGTGTTTGGAGGACAAAGAATGCTGAGTTGCATCCAAAGAACACCATACCTACTGTGAAGCATGGGGGCAGAAACATCATGCTTTGGGGCTGTTGTTCTGCAAAGAGACCAGGACGACTGATCCGTGTAAAGGAAATAATGAATGGGGCCATGTATCGTGAGATTTTGAGTGAAAACCTCCTTCCATCAGCAAGGGCATTGAAGATGAAACGTGGCTGGGTCTTTCAGCATGACAATGATCCCAAACACACCGCCCGGGCAACGAAGGAGTGGCTTCGTAAGAAGCATTTCAAGGTCCTGGAGTGGCCTAGCCAGTCTCCAGATCTCAACCCCATAGAAAATCTTTGGGGGGAGTTGAAAGTCCGTGTTGCCCAGCGACAGCCCCAAAACATCACTGCCCTAGAGGAGATCTGCATGGAGGAATGGGCCAAAATACCAGCAACAGTGTGTGAAAACCTTGTGAAGACTTACAGAAAACGTTTGACCTGTGTCATTGCCAACAAAGGGTATATAACAAAGTATTGAGAAACTTTTGTTGTTGACCAAATACTTATTTTCCACCATAATTTGCAAATAAATTCATTAAAAATCCTACAATGTGATTTTCTGGAATTTCTTTTCTAATTTTGTCTGTCATAGTTGACGTGTACCTATGATGAAAATTACAGGCCTCTCTCATCTTTTTAAGTGGGAGAACATGCACAATGGGTGGCTGACTAAATACTTTTTTTCCCCACTGTATATATCTCTAACATAAATCTTATCATAGCATGAGTCGACACACAGCATAGGCTCTCTTTCACACACACACACACATATTCAAACAAGAATGCATCCGTTCATACAATACACTAAGCATGCTACCGTCACTCCTTATTTCTCATTGTTCCTTCCTACATTTCTGCTACCTCGAGTTGCAGATATTCAATGAGAGGTTACTTCGAACATATACTTCGTCAACTATATTCCGAGAGGTAACGTGCAATTGAATGTATCTTCCACAAACTCACAGTTCCCAGAACTGACCCGAAAGTCAACCTAGTGACTCTCCTAGGATTTATGGCCCATCTTAATGATCGCCTCGTTTGAGGGCTTCCTTAAATCAGCGACGTCCTAAAAGTATACTTTTTCCTTATTTCCTGGCCTAATTCCTTCATGCTATTCCTGGACACTCCTTTTAATTTTATTCAAGCCAAATATCCGTGTGCCCAGTGTTAACAATTCCTATAGACACTCCCCCGTTTGCGTTGTTCCCAACGCAAACAAATTTAGAAATTTAGAACGGATTCTCATCACACAGCAAATAACAGTCCTTTGACGGTACATCTCCTCAACGCACACACACACACAAGCACACGAACCGACCAGCGGCCAAAGCTGTGAGAAATCTCACCTTATCTGCGTCTTGAGCGGGAGTCACTTTGTAGCTCATGAATGGAACGCTGAGAAAAGACGCAACACGTCCCAAATCCTCGTCACCATTCTGTAGTGTCCGAGACAACAATGCTGATTATGCTGTGAGAACAAGGAGTCCGTGGACACTGTACTTTGATTATAAAGGTTTATTGTATCAAAAGAGTTCAGCGTCAATTTACAGACATCTGCAGATATCTGGAGAATAACCGGACCCAATCTCTGAAATGTTATTTCTCCCCGTCCTTTGTTCAAAACATGGTATTTATATCCTATGTAACATAAGATGGGTGGTTTTTGACAGACCAAACCCTGGCCTCCACATATCTCCAAATGTCCTCTATTCCAAGAAGCCTATGTAGTAATGCTTTCCAGATGTTTCAGCAAAGCAGAGTAAAGTTCATATATTACACCATTTGCAAATGTCAGCAAAATCATAGACCTTCAGACACTACACTACCAAATACTAATTGAGTGTATGTAAACTTCTGACCCACTGGGAATGTGATGAAAGAAATAAAAGCTGAAATAAATAATTCTCTCTACTATTATTCTGACATTTCACATTCTTAAAATAAAGTGGTGATCCTAACTGACTTAAGACAGGGAATTTTTACTAGGATTAAATGTCAGGAATTGTGAAAAAACGAGTTTAAATGTTTTTGGCTAAAGGTGTATGTAAACTTCCGATTTTTTTGTTCAATAAATAGATCTTAGTTTTATGCCAAAGTATTTATGTTAAAGGTGCACTATGGAGAAATCGCTCCGCAATTTCCTGGTTACTAAAATCCTAATAGTTAGCCTAATTTCAGTTTGTGACAAAACAAGCAATTATAGTGTAGAAATCATTGTACCATCTAAACTGCTGTGAAATATATTTTTGGTAACTCAAAATATTTTATTTTTAGTTGTTTTGAATCTGGTGTACAAAACCGAAAGCAAAAGATGCAAAAACTAAACTTAAGAACGGGAAGCATAGAAATAGCTCACACAGAACAGATCTACAGCTTCTTAGACTTGCTTTCAATGAGAATGACAGATCTATAACTCACATTTTAATGTGAATTTGGTCGGGTCACCCCAAAAAGTTACATATTGCAGCTGTAACTTTTAATGCATTTAAATATTGTATTCGTCCATGCGCTGCAGTGTGAAATCTAACGTTGTTCAAACTTTCTGTGTCACGACTTCCTCCGAAGCTGCCTCCTCTCCCTGTTCGGGCAGGCTTCGGCGTTCGTCGTCACCGGCCTTCTAGCCACTGCCGCTCCTCATCTCATCATTCCATTTGTTTTGTCTTGTTTATTACACACACCTGGTTCATATCCCCTCATCAGTACCTGTATAAGTGTTCCCTCTGCCCCCTTGTCTTTGTGTGTGATTGTTTATTGTGAGGATAGTGAAGCTCGGTGGAGCTCCTTGTATTTTGTATTTGCCGGGTTATTTTCCCTGTGTGCCTTTTTGGTTCCAGTGCGCCTGTTTTTCCCACTGGACTGTTCTCAATGCTAATGTGTTCTTAGTTTTGATTCTAACATCATTCTCACCTGTATCAGACATGAGTCATACTCACAATCTATTCTGAAAGACTCCCAGCAGTCCTTATTTGTTGAATTCATGATGCTTCCCTCCGAGCACAGATAAAGGCTCCCCAAGGTTAAAACGAACAGGTCTAAACTGTATTTCATTCCAGATGCTATCTCCTTTGTCGATAAGCTGTAGTAGTAATGAGTGCTGTGTAAATATTGCTCTATATACTGTTTTTCATTCTTATATATATGATGGGTTCATTATGTTTTTACTACGTGCTGCAAACTCCTCTCTACTTCACAATTTTTTGTAATGTTGATATATTTAAATGACCGTTAGAGAGTATGGCAGGTAAACTAGCGATTAGAGCGTTGGACCACGTAACCAAAAGTTTGCTAGTTCGAATACCCAACCCAACAAGGTGAAAAATGTGTTGGTACCTTTGAGCAAGGCACTTAACCCTAATTAGCTCCAGGGTGCCGTAACACTATGGATGACCCTATAAACCCTAATTAGCTCCAGGGTGCCGTATCACTATGGATGACCCTATAAACCCTAATTAGCTCCAGGGTGCCGTAATACTATGGATGACCCTATAAACCCTAATTAGCTCCAGGGTGCCGTATCACTATGGATGACCCTATAAACCCTAATTAGCTCCAGGGTGCCGTAACACTATGGATGACCCTATAAACCCTAATTAGCTCCAGGGTGCCGTAACACTATGGATGACCCTATAAACCCTAATTAGCTCCAGGGGTGCCGTAACACTATGGATGACCCTATAAACCCTAATTAGCTCCAGGGTGCCGTAACACTATGGATGACCCTATAAACCCTAATTAGCTCCAGGGTGCCGTATCACTATGGATGACCCTATAAACCCTAATTAGCTCCAGGGTGCCGTAATACTATGGATGACCCTATAAACCCTAATTAGCTCCAGGGTGCCGTATCACTATGGATGACCCTATAAACCCTAATTAGCTCCAGGGTGCCGTAACACTATGGATGACCCTATAAACCCTAATTAGCTCCAGGGTGCCGTAACACTATGGATGACCCTATAAACCCTAATTAGCTCCAGGGGTGCCGTAACACTATGGATTACCCTATAAACCCTAATTAGCTCCAGGGGTGCCGTAACACTATGGATGACCCTATAAACCCTAATTAGCTCCAGGGTGCCGTAACACTATGGATGACCCTATAAACCCTAATTAGCTCCAGGGGTGCCGTAACACTATGGATTACCCTATAAACCCTAATTAGCTCCAGGGTGCCGTAACACTATGGATGACCCTATAAACCCTAATTAGCTCCAGGGTGCCGTAACACTATGGATGACCCTATAAACCCTAATTAGCTCCAGGGTGCCGTAACACTATGGATGACCCTATAAACCCTAATTAGCTCCAGGGGTGCCGTAACACTATGGATGACCCTATAAACCCTAATTAGCTCCAGGGGTGCCGTAACACTATGGATGACCCTATAAACCCTAATTAGCTCCAGGGTGCCGTAACACTATGGATGACCCTATAAACCCTAATTAGCTCCAGGGGTGCCGTAACACTATGGATGACCCTATAAACCCTAATTAGCTCCAGGGTGCCGTAACACTATGGATGACCCTATAAACCCTAATTAGCTCCAGGGGTGCCGTAACACTATGGATGACCCTATAAACCCTAATTAGCTCCAGGGTGCCGTAACACTATGGATGACCCTATAAACCCTAATTAGCTCCAGGGTGCCGTAACACTATGGATGACCCTATAAACCCTAATTAGCTCCAGGGTGCCGTAACACTATGGATGACCCTATAAACCCTAATTAGCTCCAGGGGTGCCGTAACACTATGGATGACCCTATAAACCCTAATTAGCTCCAGGGGTGCCGTAACACTATGGATGACCCTATAAACCCTAATTAGCTCCAGGGTGCCGTAACACTATGGATGACCCTCCAGGGTGCCGTAACACTATGGATGACCCTATAAACCCTAATTAGCTCCAGGGTGCCGTAACACTATGGATGACCCTATAAACCCTAATTAGCTCCAGGGTGCCGTAACACTATGGATGACCCTATAAACCCTAATTAGCTCCAGGGGTGCCGTAACACTATGGATGACCCTATAAACCCTAATTAGCTCCAGGGTGCCGTAACACTATGGATGACCCTATAAACCCTAATTAGCTCCAGGGTGCCGTAACACTATGGATGACCCTATAAACCCTAATTAGCTCCAGGGTGCCGTAACACTATGGATGACCCTATAAACCCTAATTAGCTCCAGGGGTGCCGTAACCCTATGGATGACCCTATAAACCCTAATTAGCTCCAGGGTGCCGTAACACTATGGATGACCCTATAAACCCTAATTAGCTCCAGGGTGCCGTAACACTATGGATGACCCTATAAACCCTAATTAGCTCCAGGGTGCCGTAACACTATGGATGACCCTATAAACCCTAATTAGCTCCAGGGTGCCGTAACACTATGGATGACCCTATAAACCCTAATTAGCTCCAGGGTGCCGTAACACTATGGATGACCCTATAAACCTTCCCCGACCTATACCCTAAACCCTATAGCTCCAGGGTGCCGTAACACTATGGATGACCCTATAAACCCTAATTAGCTCCAGGGTGCCGTAACACTATGGATGACCCTATAAACCCTAATTAGCTCCAGGGTGCCGTAACACTATGGATGACCCTATAAACCCTAATTAGCTCCAGGGTGCCGTAACACTATGGATGACCCTATAAACCCTAATTAGCTCCAGGGTGCCGTAACACTATGGATGACCCTATAAACCCTAATTAGCTCCAGGGTGCCGTAACACTATGGATGACCCTATAAACCCTAATTAGCTCCAGGGTGCCGTAACACTATGGATGACCCTATAAACCCTAATTAGCTCCAGGGTGCCGTAACACTATGGATGACCCTATAAACCCTAATTAGCTCCAGGGTGCCGTAACACTATGGATGACCCTATAAACCCTAATTAGCTCCAGGGTGCCGTAACACTATGGATGACCCTATAAACCCTAATTAGCTCCAGGGGTGCCGTAACACTATGGATGACCCTATAAACCCTAATTAGCTCCAGGGTGCCGTAACACTATGGATGACCCTATAAACCCTAATTAGCTCCAGGGGTGCCGTAACACTATGGATTACCCTATAAACCCTAATTAGCTCCAGGGGTGCCGTAACACTATGGATGACCCTATAAACCCTAATTAGCTCCAGGGTGCCGTAACACTATGGATGACCCTATAAACCCTAATTAGCTCCAGGGTGCCGTAACACTATGGATGACCCTATAAACCCTAATTAGCTCCAGGGGTGCCGTAACACTATGGATGACCCTATAAACCCTAATTAGCTCCAGGGGTGCCGTAACACTATGGATGACCCTATAAACCCTAATTAGCTCCAGGGTGCCGTAACACTATGGATGACCCTATAAACCCTAATTAGCTCCAGGGTGCCGTAACACTATGGATGACCCTATAAACCCTAATTAGCTCCAGGGGTGCCGTAACACTATGGATGACCCTATAAACCCTAATTAGCTCCAGGGTGCCGTAACACTATGGATGACCCTATAAACCCTAATTAGCTCCAGGGTGCCGTAACACTATGGATGACCCTATAAACCCTAATTAGCTCCAGGGTGCCGTAACACTATGGATGACCCTATAAACCCTAATTAGCTCCAGGGGTGCCGTAACACTATGGATGACCCTATAAACCCTAATTAGCTCCAGGGGTGCCGTAACACTATGGATGACCCTATAAACCCTAATTAGCTCCAGGGTGCCGTAACACTATGGATGACCCTATAAACCCTAATTAGCTCCAGGGTGCCGTAACACTATGGATGACCCTATAAACCCTAATTAGCTCCAGGGTGCCGTAACACTATGGATGACCCTATAAACCCTAATTAGCTCCAGGGTGCCGTAACACTATGGATGACCCTATAAACCCTAATTAGCTCCAGGGTGCCGTAACACTATGGATGACCCTATAAACCCTAATTAGCTCCAGGGTGCCGTAACACTATGGATGACCCTATAAACCCTAATTAGCTCCAGGGTGCCGTAACACTATGGATGACCCTATAAACCCTAATTAGCTCCAGGGGTGCCGTAACACTATGGATGACCCTATAAACCCTAATTAGCTCCAGGGTGCCGTAACACTATGGATGACCCTATAAACCCTAATTAGCTCCAGGGTGCCGTAACACTATGGATGACCCTATAAACCCTAATTAGCTCCAGGGTGCCGTAACACTATGGATGACCCTATAAAACCCTAATTAGCTCCAGGGGTGCCGTAACACTATGGATGACCCTATAAACCCTAATTAGCTCCAGGGTGCCGTAACACTATGGATGACCCTATAAACCCTAATTAGCTCCAGGGTGCCGTAACACTATGGATGACCCTATAAACCCTAATTAGCTCCAGGGTGCCGTAACACTATGGATGACCCTATAAACCCTAATTAGCTCCAGGGTGCCGTAACACTATGGATGACCCTATAAACCCTAATTAGCTCCAGGGGTGCCGTAACACTATGGATGACCCTATAAACCCTAATTAGCTCCAGGGTGCCGTAACACTATGGATGACCCTATAAACCCTAATTAGCTCCAGGGTGCCGTAACACTATGGATGACCCTATAAACCCTAATTAGCTCCAGGGTGCCGTAACACTATGGATGACCCTATAAACCCTAATTAGCTCCAGGGGTGCCGTAACACTATGGATGACCCTATAAACCCTAATTAGCTCCAGGGGTGCCGTAACACTATGGATGACCCTATAAACCCTAATTAGCTCCAGGGTGCCGTAACACTATGGATGACCCTATAAACCCTAATTAGCTCCAGGGTGCCGTAACACTATGGATGACCCTATAAACCCTAATTAGCTCCAGGGTGCCGTAACACTATGGATGACCCTATAAACCCTAATTAGCTCCAGGGTGCCGTAACACTATGGATGACCCTATAAACCCTAATTAGCTCCAGGGGTGCCGTAACACTATGGATGACCCTATAAACCCTAATTAGCTCCAGGGTGCCGTAACACTATGGATGACCCTATAAACCCTAATTAGCTCCAGGGTGCCGTAACACTATGGATGACCCTATAAACCCTAATTAGCTCCAGGGGTGCCGTAACACTATGGATGACCCTATAAACCCTAATTAGCTCCAGGGTGCCGTAACACTATGGATGACCCTATAAACCCTAATTAGCTCCAGGGTGCCGTAACACTATGGATGACCCTATAAACCCTAATTAGCTCCAGGGTGCCGTAACACTATGGATGACCCTATAAACCCTAATTAGCTCCAGGGTGCCGTAACACTATGGATGACCCTATAAACCCTAATTAGCTCCAGGGGTGCCGTAACACTATGGATGACCCTATAAACCCTAATTAGCTCCAGGGTGCCGTAACACTATGGATGACCCTATAAACCCTAATTAGCTCCAGGGTGCCGTAACACTATGGATGACCCTATAAACCCTAATTAGCTCCAGGGTGCCGTAACACTATGGATGACCCTATAAACCCTAATTAGCTCCAGGGTGCCGTAACACTATGGATGACCCTATAAACCCTAATTAGCTCCAGGGTGCCGTAACACTATGGATGACCCTATAAACCCTAATTAGCTCCAGGGTGCCGTAACACTATGGATGACCCTATAAACCCTAATTAGCTCCAGGGTGCCGTAACACTATGGATGACCCTATAAACCCTAATTAGCTCCAGGGGTGCCGTAACACTATGGATGACCCTATAAACCCTAATTAGCTCCAGGGTGCCGTAACACTATGGATGACCCTATAAACCCTAATTAGCTCCAGGGTGCCGTAACACTATGGATGACCCTATAAACCCTAATTAGCTCCAGGGTGCCGTAACACTATGGATGACCCTATAAACCCTAATTAGCTCCAGGGGTGCCGTAACACTATGGATGACCCTATAAACCCTAATTAGCTCCAGGGTGCCGTAACACTATGGATGACCCTATAAACCCTAATTAGCTCCAGGGTGCCGTAACACTATGGATGACCCTATAAACCCTAATTAGCTCCAGGGGTGCCGTAACACTATGGATGACCCTATAAACCCTAATTAGCTCCAGGGTGCCGTAACACTATGGATGACCCTATAAACCCTAATTAGCTCCAGGGGTGCCGTAACACTATGGATGACCCTATAAACCCTAATTAGCTCCAGGGTGCCGTAACACTATGGATGACCCTATAAACCCTAATTAGCTCCAGGGTGCCGTAACACTATGGATGACCCTATAAACCCTAATTAGCTCCAGGGTGCCGTAACACTATGGATGACCCTATAAACCCTAATTAGCTCCAGGGTGCCGTAACACTATGGATGACCCTATAAACCCTAATTAGCTCCAGGGTGCCGTAACACTATGGATGACCCTATAAACCCTAATTAGCTCCAGGGTGCCGTAACACTATGGATGACCCTATAAACCCTAATTAGCTCCAGGGTGCCGTAACACTATGGATGACCCTATAAACCCTAATTAGCTCCAGGGTGCCGTAACACTATGGATGACCCTATAAACCCTAATTAGCTCCAGGGTGCCGTAACACTATGGATGACCCTATAAACCCTAATTAGCTCCAGGGTGCCGTAACACTATGGATGACCCTATAAACCCTAATTAGCTCCAGGGTGCCGTAACACTATGGATGACCCTATAAACCCTAATTAGCTCCAGGGTGCCGTAACACTATGGATGACCCTATAAACCCTAATTAGCTCCAGGGTGCCGTAACACTATGGATGACCCTATAAACCCTAATTAGCTCCAGGGTGCCGTAACACTATGGATGACCCTATAAACCCTAATTAGCTCCAGGGTGCCGTATCACTATGGATGACCCTATAAACCCTAATTAGCTCCAGGGTGCCGTAACACTATGGATGACCCTATAAACCCTAATTAGCTCCAGGGTGCCGTAACACTATGGATGACCCTATAAACCCTAATTAGCTCCAGGGTGCCGTAACACTATGGATGACCCTATAAACCCTAATTAGCTCCAGGGTGCCGTAACACTATGGATGACCCTATAAACCCTAATTAGCTCCAGGGTGCCGTAACACTATGGATGACCCTATAAACCCTAATTAGCTCCAGGGTGCCGTAACACTATGGATGACCCTATAAACCCTAATTAGCTCCAGGGTGCCGTAACACTATGGATGACCCTATAAACCCTAATTAGCTCCAGGGTGCCGTAACACTATGGATGACCCTATAAACCCTAATTAGCTCCAGGGTGCCGTAACACTATGGATGACCCTATAAACCCTAATTAGCTCCAGGGTGCCGTAACACTATGGATGACCCTATAAACCCTAATTAGCTCCAGGGTGCCGTAACACTATGGATGACCCTATAAACCCTAATTAGCTCCAGGGTGCCGTAACACTATGGATGACCCTATAAACCCTAATTAGCTCCAGGGGTGCCGTAACACTATGGATGACCCTATAAACCCTAATTAGCTCCAGGGGTGCCGTAACACTATGGATGACCCTATAAACCCTAATTAGCTCCAGGGTGCCGTAACACTATGGATGACCCTATAAACCCTAATTAGCTCCAGGGGTGCCGTAACACTATGGATGACCCTATAAACCCTAATTAGCTCCAGGGTGCCGTAACACTATGGATGACCCTATAAACCCTAATTAGCTCCAGGGGTGCCGTAACACTATGGATGACCCTATAAACCCTAATTAGCTCCAGGGGTGCCGTAACACTATGGATGACCCTATAAACCCTAATTAGCTCCAGGGTGCCGTAACACTATGGATGACCCTATAAACCCTAATTAGCTCCAGGGTGCCGTAACACTATGGATGACCCTATAAACCCTAATTAGCTCCAGGGTGCCGTAACACTATGGATGACCCTATAAACCCTAATTAGCTCCAGGGTGCCGTAACACTATGGATGACCCTATAAACCCTAATTAGCTCCAGGGTGCCGTAACACTATGGATGACCCTATAAACCCTAATTAGCTCCAGGGTGCCGTAACACTATGGATGACCCTATAAACCCTAATTAGCTCCAGGGTGCCGTAACACTATGGATGACCCTATAAACCCTAATTAGCTCCAGGGTGCCGTAACACTATGGATGACCCTATAAACCCTAATTAGCTCCAGGGTGCCGTAACACTATGGATGACCCTATAAACCCTAATTAGCTCCAGGGGTGCCGTAACACTATGGATGACCCTATAAACCCTAATTAGCTCCAGGGGGTGCCGTAACACTATGGATGACCCTATAAACCCTAATTAGCTCCAGTGGTGCCGTAACACTATGGATGACCCTATAAACCCTAATTAGCTCCAGGGGTGCCGTAACACTATGGATGACCCTATAAACCCTAATTAGCTCCAGGGGTTGCCGTAACACTATGGATGACCCTATAAACCCTAATTAGCTCCAGGGTGCCGTAACACTATGGGATTACCCTATAAACCCTAATTAGCTCCAGGGTGCCGTAACACTATGGATTACCCTATAAACCCTAATTAGCTCCAGGGGTGCCCGTAACACTATGGATGACCCTATAAACCCTAATTAGCTCCAGGGGTGCCGTAACACTATGGATGACCCTATAAACCCTAATTAGCTCCAGGGGTGCCGTAACACTATGGATTACCCTATAAACCCTAATTAGCTCCAGGGGTGCCGTAACACTATGGATGACCCTATAAACCCTAATTAGCTCCAGGGGTGCCGTAACACTATGGATTACCCTATAAACCCTAATTAGCTCCAGGGTGCCGTACACTATGGATGACCCTATAAACCCTAATTAGCTCCAGGGGTGCCGTAACACTCTGGATTACCCTATAAACCCTAATTAGCTCCAGGGGTGCCGTAACACTATGGATGACCCTATAAACCCTAATTAGCTCCAGGGTGCCGTAACACTATGGATGACCCTATAAACCCTAATTAGCTCCAGGGTGCCGTAACACTATGGATGACCCTATAAACCCTAATTAGCTCCAGGGTGCCGTAACACTATGGATGACCCTATAAACCCTAATTAGCTCCAGGGTGCCGTAACACTATGGATGACCCTATAAACCCTAATTAGCTCCAGGGTGCCGTAACACTATGGATGACCCTATAAACCCTAATTAGCTCCAGGGTGCCGTAACACTATGGATGACCCTATAAACCCTAATTAGCTCCAGGGTGCCGTAACACTATGGATGACCCTATAAACCCTAATTAGCTCCAGGGTGCCGTAACACTATGGATGACCCTATAAACCCTAATTAGCTCCAGGGTGCCGTAACACTATGGATGACCCTATAAACCCTAATTAGCTCCAGGGTGCCGTAACACTATGGATGACCCTATAAACCCTAATTAGCTCCAGGGGTGCCGTAACACTATGGATGACCCTATAAACCCTAATTAGCTCCAGGGTGCCGTAACACTATGGATGACCCTATAAACCCTAATTAGCTCCAGGGTGCCGTAACACTATGGATGACCCTATAAACCCTAATTAGCTCCAGGGGTGCCGTAACACTATGGATGACCCTATAAACCCTAATTAGCTCCAGGGTGCCGTAACACTATGGATGACCCTATAAACCCTAATTAGCTCCAGGGTGCCGTAACACTATGGATGACCCTATAAACCCTAATTAGCTCCAGGGTGCCGTAACACTATGGATGACCCTATAAACCCTAATTAGCTCCAGGGTGCCGTAACACTATGGATGACCCTATAAACCCTAATTAGCTCCAGGGTGCCGTAACACTATGGATGACCCTATAAACCCTAATTAGCTCCAGGGTGCCGTAACACTATGGATGACCCTATAAACCCTAATTAGCTCCAGGGTGCCGTATCACTATGGATGACCCTATAAACCCTAATTAGCTCCAGGGTGCCGTATCACTATGGATGACCCTATAAACCCTAATTAGCTCCAGGGTGCCGTATCACTATGGATGACCCTATAAACCCTAATTAGCTCCAGGGTGCCGTATCACTATGGATTACCCTATAAACCCTAATTAGCTCCAGGGTGCCGTAACACTATGGATGACCCTATAAACCCTAATTAGCTCCAGGGTGCCGTAACACTATGGATGACCCTATAAACCCTAATTAGCTCCAGGGTGCCGTAACACTATGGATGACCCTATAAACCCTAATTAGCTCCAGGGTGCCGTAACACTATGGATGACCCTATAAACCCTAATTAGCTCCAGGGTGCCGTATCACTATGGATGACCCTATAAACCCTAATTAGCTCCAGGGAGCCGTAACACTATGGATGACCCTATAAACCCTAATTAGCTCCAGGGTGCCGTAACACTATGGATGACCCTATAAACCCTAATTAGCTCCAGGGTGCCGTAACACTATGGATGACCCTATAAACCCTAATTAGCTCCAGGGTGCCGTAACACTATGGATGATCCTATAAACCCTAATTAGCTCCAGGGTGCCGTAACACTATGGATGACCCTATAAACCCTAATTAGCTCCAGGGGTGCCGTAACACTATGGATGACCCTATAAACCCTAATTAGCTCCAGGGTGCCGTAATACTATGGATTACCCTATAAACCCTAATTAGCTCCAGGGGTGCCGTAGCACTATGGATGACCCTATAAACCCTAATTAGCTCCAGGGGTGCCGTAACACTATGGATTACCCTATAAACCCTAATTAGCTCCAGGGGTGCCGTAACACTATGGATTACCCTATAAACCCTAATTAGCTCCAGGGGTGCCGTAACACTATGGATTACCCTATAAACCCTAATTAGCTCCAGGGGTGCCGTAGCACTATGGATGACCCTATAAACCCTAATTAGCTCCAGGGGTGCCGTAACACTATGGATTACCCTATAAACCCTAATTAGCTCCAGGGGTGCCGTAACACTATGGATTACCCTATAAACCCTAATTAGCTCCAGGGGTGCCGTAACACTATGGATTACCCTATAAACCCTAATTAGCTCCAGGGGTGCCGTAACACTATGGATGACCCTATAAACCCTAATTAGCTCCAGGGGTGCCGTAACACTATGGATTACCCTATAAACCCTAATTAGCTCCAGGGGTGCCGTAATACTATGGATTACCCTATAAACCCTAATTAGCTCCAGGGTGCCGTAACACTATGGATGACCCTATAAACCCTAATTAGCTCCAGGGTGCCGTAACACTATGGATGACCCTATAAACCCTAATTAGCTCCAGGGGTGCCGTAACACTATGGATGACCCTATAAACCCTAATTAGCTCCAGGGTGCCGTAACACTATGGATGACCCTATAAACCCTAATTAGCTCCAGGGTGCCGTAACACTATGGATGACCCTATAAACCCTAATTAGCTCCAGGGTGCCGTAACCCTATGGATGACCCTATAAACCCTAATTAGCTCCAGGGTGCCGTATCACTATGGATGACCCTATAAACCCTAATTAGCTCCAGGGTGCCGTAACACTATGGATGACCCTATAAAACACATTTCACAATAGAACAAAACATCTATATATATTGTTTGCAAAACAGAAAATGACAAAGAGAAAATTGATAAAATAGTTTTTTTCCCCTCATCAATCTACACACAATACCCCATAATGACAAAGCAAAAACAGGTTTTTAGAAATGTTTGCAAATGTGTATATATATATTAAAAAAAAAAGTATATCATCTGCCAGTCACCTGCTGGTCACTACCGTTCACTAGCCGCAAAGATGCTGGTGGTCCTCTGTAGCTCAGCTGGTAGAGCACGGCGCTTGTAACGCCAAGGTAGTGGGTTCGATCCCCGGGACCACCCATACACAAAAGAAAATGTATGCACGCATGACTGTAAGTCGCTTTGGATAAAAGCGTCTGCTAAATGGCATATTATTATTATTATTTATGCTGCATCTGCAAAGGAATATATATTTTTGTTCACTATGTCGGTCACCTGCCAGTCACCTGTCACACCTGCAGGTCACCTACCGGTCACTAGCCGCACCTACCAAATAATATCTATCTATGTTCAATACGCCGGTCACCTACCGGTCACTAGCCATACCTGCCGGTCACCTTCCACACTTGCAATTCACCTAATTGCACCTGCTGCATTACATTTTCGTCATTTAGCAGACACTCTTGTCCAGAGCAACTTACAGTTAGTGAGTGCATACATTTTTCATACTGGCCCCCCGTGGGAAACGAACCCACAACCCTGGCGTTGCAAGCACCATGCTCTACCAACTGAGCTACAGGAGACCTTGTACAGGAGACCATCTGCCGCACCTGCCGGTCACCTGCTAGGTAAACTAAGAAGAAGAAAAAAATACAACGAAATATAGCTAGCTCTCTCTCTCTCTCTCTCTCTCTCTCTCTGCTGCTTCTCCATAATTTTTGAATGAATTACTAGATTCATTCTCTGATCCTTTGATTGGTTGGACAACATGGCAGTTCATGCTGCAAGAGCTCTGATAGGTTGGAGGACTTCCTCAGGATGTCGTCATAATTACTGTGTAAGTCTATGGAAGGGGGTGAGAACCATGAGCCTCCTAGGTTTTGTGTTGAAGTCAATGTACCCAGAGGAGGATGGAAAATAGCTGTCCTCCGGCTACACCATGTTGTACCCTACAGAGTGCTGTTGAGGCGACTGTAGACCTTCATTGCAAAACAGTGTTTTTTTCAGCTATTTGGTGACGTGAATATATTTAGTATAGTTTTATCTAAAAAGGATAATCTTTTAATGTTTCACTATAAAAGAAAAATAAATTCACTGAGGATGGTCCTCCCCTTCCTGCTCTGAGGAGCCTCCACTTTTGTGTGTGTGTTGATTGGTTTGTCATACAGCCTAGTTGTCACAGGGAGCAGGCAGGCAGGGAAATAAAACCAATGTTTTACTGTCAAGGCAAAACGGAGCTCAATGAAGCTTCAAACCATTTCCACTCTGCGAGACGCTGAGAGACGCTGCGAGATGCGGAGACAGGGAGACACACCGTTGGAGCCTTCCCACCTCTCCGCCGAGCTGCACAGCTTTGATCAGAACCCAGCCTTTTATAGGGGGTGACTGGAGGATGCTCCGCTGCTGTCACCCCAAATCTACCTCACACTACACACACCAACACACACACACACACACGCCATCAGACACACTCCTCGCAGAGTGAGGGATAGAGAGAAGTGGAAGGGGGAAGGAGGGAAGCAGACTTGCACCTGCTGAAAAAGGAGCATGAAAGAAGCACTTGACTCACTTTTCCTCCGCTTGCTCACCCTGGTGTGTGTGTGTGCTGAGTGGAATACATGAGTGTGTTTACGTGTGAGTGTGTTTCTAACCTCCTCCATTGTCCTCCTGATAAACAGTAGGCTAAATGATGTTAGCAGGATAACTGTAACAAATAGAAGGGATATTGTCTGGAGCCAGCTCTGCTCTCATACTGGATGTACTGTATCTGTGTGTTTGTCAGGTCAACCGCAGTGTTGATAACCCACTGCTGACACACACACACACACACACACACACACACACACACACACACACACACACACACACACACACACACCAATGTAGCTATAGCCCAGGCTAAATGAACATCTCTCGACCAGGGTGGTGGAGCAGCTGGCTTGGTGAGACTGGGCCAGCGTTGCTAGGTGACAGGGTGAGAGGCACTGCGACCTGGCTGGTCCTTTCCTGCCTTGGAGGATCCGCTCAGTCTGGCAAACAGTTTGGACTGGACTGTCCGGCCCCAGGAGCCCGCTCTGGTCCTGGAGAATCCGATAACAAATAAGTGATTGACAACATCAAACAACCGGGCGACAACATCAGTCCCTCTACCCACCTGTACGGTCCGCCTTCAGCTGGCCGCCAGACCCTGCCCTCGGTCCCCAACAGGAGACCGCCTCACAGCCGAACTTCCTCAACTTCGGACCACCAAGCTTCCCGCTGCACCGTGCACCCCCCTCAACAATTGTTTTTTATTATATTTTTTATTTAACCTTTATTTAACCAGGTAAGCCAGTTGAGAACAAGTTCTCAGTTACAACTGCAACCTGGCCAAGATAAAGCAAAGCAGTGAGATAAAAAAACAAAAAAAACAACACAGGGTTACATATGGAATAAACAAAACATAAAGTCAAAAATACAACAGAAAACATATATACAGTGTGTGCAAATGTAGTAAGTTATGGAGGTAAGGCAATAAATAGGCCATAGTGCAAAATAATTACAATTTAGTATTAACACTGGAGTGATAGATGTGTAGAAGATGATGTGCAAATAGAGATACTGGGGTGCAAATAAGCAAAATAAATAACAATATGGGGATGAGGTAGTTGGCTGGGCTAATTTCAGATGAGCTGTGTACAGGTGCAGTGATCGGTAAACTGCTCTGACAACTGATGCTTAAAGTTAGAGAGGGAGATAAGTGTCTCCAGCTTCAGAGATTTTTGCAGTTCGTTCCAGTCATTGGCAGCAGAGAACTGGAAGGAATGGCGGCCAAAGGAGGTGTTGGCTTTGGGGATGACCAGGGAGATATACCTGCTGGAACGCATACTACGGGTGGGTGTTGCTATGGTGACCAATGACCTAAGATAAGGCGGGGATTTGCCTAGAAGTGATTTATAGATGACTTGGAGCCAGTGGGTTTGGCAACGAATATGTAGTGAGGGCCAGCCAACGAGAGCGTACAGGTCACAATGGTGGGTAGTATATGGGGCTTTGGTGACAAAACGGATGGCACTATGATAGACTACATCCAATTTGCTAAGTAGAGTGTTGGAAGCTATTTTGTAAATGACATCGCTGAAGTCAAGGATCGGTAGGATAGTCAGTTTTACGAGGGCATGTTTGGCAGCATGAGTGAAGGAGGCGTTGTTGCGAAATAGGAAGCCGATTCTAGATTTAACTTTGGATTGGAGATGCTTAATGTGAGTCTGGAAGGAGAGTTTACGGTCTAACCAGACACCTAGGTATTTGTAGTTGTCCACATATTCTAAGTCAGACCCGCCGAGAGTAGTGATTCTAGTCGGGCGGGCGGGTGCAAGCAGCGTTCGATTGAAGAGCATGCATTTAGTTTTACTAGCGTTTAAGAGCAGTTGGAGGCAACGGAAGGAGTGTTGTATGGCATTGACGCTCGTTTGGAGGTTTGTTAACACAGTGTCCAATGAAGGGCCAGATGTATACAAAATGGTGTCATCTGCGTAGAGGTGGATCTGAGTGTCACCAGCAGCAGTCAAAAGCCTTGGCCAGATCGATGAAGACGGCTGCACAGTACTGTCTTTTCTCGATCGCATTTATAATATCCTTTAGGACCTTGAGCGTGGCTGAGGTGCACCCATGACCAGCTCGGAAACCAGATTGCATAGCGGAGAAGGTACGGTGGGATTCGAAATGGTCGGTGATCTGTTTGTTAACTTGGCTTTCAAATACTTGCGAAAGGCAGGGCAGGATAGATATAGGTCTGTAACAGTTGGCATCTAGAGTGTCACCCCCTTTGAAGAGGGGGATGACCACGGCAGCTTTCCAATCTCTGGAGATCTCAGACGTTACGAAAGAGAGTTTGAACAGGCTAGTAATAGGGGTTGCGACAATTTCAGCGGCTAATTTTAGAAAGTGTCCAGATTGTCTAGCCCAGATGATTTGTAAGGGTCCAGATTTTGCAGCTCTTTCAGGACATCAGTTATCTGAATTCGGGTGAAGGAGAAGCGGGGGGGGAAATTCTCAATTATCGTAGATTTATCGGTGGTGACAGTGTTTCCTAGCCTCAGTGCAGTGGGCAGCTGGGAGTAGGTGCTCTTATTCTCCATGGACTTTACAGTGTCCCAAAACTTTTTGGAGTTAGTGCTAAAGGACGCAAATTTCTGTTTGAAAAAGCTAGCCTTTGCTTTCCTAACTGATTGTGTATATTGGTTCCTGAGTTCCCTGAAAGGTTGCATATCGCGGGGGCTGTTCGATGCTAATGCAGTACGCTACAGGATGTTTTTGTGCTGGTCAAGGGCAGTAAAGTCTGGGGTGAACCAGGGGCTATATCTGTTCTTAGTTTTTAATGGGGCATGCTTATTTAAGATGGAGAGGAAAGCACTTTTGAAGAACATCCAGGCATCCTCTACTGACGGAATGAGGTCAATATCCATCCAGGATACCCGAGCCAGGTCAATTAGAAAGGCCTGCTCGCTGAAGTGTTTTAGGGAGCGTTCGACAGTGATGAGGGGTGGTCGTTTGACCGCGGACCCAATACGGACCCAGGCAATGAGGCAGTGATCGCTGAGATCCTGGTTGAAGACAGCGTAGGTGTATTTAGAGGGTAAATTAGTCAGGATGATATCTATGAGGATGCCCATGTTTACGGATTTAGGGTTGTACCTGGTAGGTTCCTTGATTATTTGTGTGAGATTGAGGGCATCTAGTTTAGATTATAGGACGGCCGGGGTGTTAAGCATATCCCAGTTTAGGTCACCAAGCAGTACGAACTCTGAGGATAGATGGGGGGCAAGCAATTCACATATGGTGTCCAGGGCACAACTGGGGGCTGAGGGGGGTCTGTAGCAAGCGGCAACATTGAGAGATTTATTTCTGGAAAGGTGGATTTTTGGAAGTAGGAGCTCAAACTGTTTGGGCACAGACCTGGATAGTATGATAGAGCTCTGCAGGCTATCTCTACAGTAGATTGCAACTCCACCCCCTTTGGCAGTTCTATCTAGACGGAAAATGTTGTAGTTGGGGATGGACATTTCTGAATTTTTGGTGGCCTTCCTAAGCCAGGATTCAGACACTGCTAGAACATCAGGGTTAGCGGAGTGTGCTAACGCAGTGAATAACTCAAACTTAGGGAGGAGGCTTCTGATGTTAATATGCAAAGAAAACAATGCTTTTACGGTTACAGAAGTCAACAAATGATAGCTCCTGGGGAGTAGGAGTGATACTGGGGGCTACAGGGCCTGGGTTAACCTCTACATCACCAGAGGAACAGAGGAGGAGTAGCATAAGGATACGGCTAAAGGCTTTAAGAACTGGTCTTCTAGTGCGTTGGGTACAAAGAAAAGGGGCAGATTTCCGGGCGTTGTAGAATAGATTCAGGGCATTATGTACAGACAAGGATATGGAAGGATATGAGTACAGTGGAGGTAAACCTAAGCATTGGGTAACTATGAAAGAGATAGCATCACTGGAGGTACCGATTGAGCCAGTCTCCGCATGTATGGGGGTGGGACAAAGAAGCTATCTGAGGCTGGTTGAGCTGATCTTGGGGCTCTACAGTGAAATTGTATAACAAGAACTAACCCGAACAGCAATAGGCTAGGCATATTGACATGGGAGAGAGGCATAAAGCAATCACTGGTGTTATTCGAGAGGGCTAAGACAACAACTGGTAATGGCGACGAAAGTTTGGGCTGAGGCTAAACAGCTAAACAGGATGGGGTACTGCGTAAAAGAACAGTCCAGCAGGCATTAGCTGTGTAGCTGAGTGATCATAAGGTCCAGTGAACAGCACTAAGTATCTCCAACACCATCATTAAGTTTGCAGACAACACAACGGTGGTAGGCCTGATCACTGACGATGATGAGACAGCCTATAGGGAGGAGGTCAGAGACCTGGCCGTGTGGTGCCAGGATAACAACCTCTCCCTCAACGTGATCAAGACAAAGGAGCTGATCGTGGACTACAGGAATCGGATGGCTGAGGACGCCCCCATTCACATCAATGGGGCTGTAGTGGAGCGGGTTGAAAGCTTAAAGTTCCTTGGTGTCCACATCACCAACAAACTCTCATGGTCCAAACACACCAAGACAGTTGTGAAGAGGGCACGACAAAGCCTATTCCCCCTCAGGAGACTGAAAAGATTTGGCATGGGTCCTCAGATCCTCAAAATGTTCTACAGCTGCACCATCGAGAGCATCCTGACTGGTTGCATCACCGCCTGGTATGGGAACTGCTCGGCCTCCGACCGCAAGGCACTACAGAGGGTAGTGTGTACGGCCCAGTAGGCCCAGTACATCACTGGGGCCAAGCTTCCTTCCATCCAAGACCTCTATACCAGGCGGTGTCAGAGGAAGGCCCTAAAAATTGTCAAAGACTCCAGCCCCCCTAGTCATAGACTGTTCTCTCTGTTACCGCACGGCAAGCGGTACCGGAGCGCAAAGTCTAGGTCCAAAAGGCTTCTTAACAGCTTCTAGCCCCAAGCCATAAGACTCCTGAACAGCTAATCATGGCTACCCAGACTATTTGCATTGCCCCCCCCCCCCCTCTTTTACGCTGCTGCTACTCTGTTTTTTTATCTATGCATAGTCACTTTAACTCTACCCACATGTACATATTACCCCAATTACCTCGACTAACCGATGCCCTCGCACATTGACTCTGTAACGGTACCCCCTGTATATAGCCTCCCTACTGTTATTTCCCATTGACTCTGTACCGGTACCCCCTGTATATAGCCTCCCTACTGTTATTTCCCATTGACTCTGTACCGGTACCCCCTGTATATAGCCTCCCTACTGTTATTTCCCATTGACTCTGTACCGGTACCCCCTGTATATAGCCTCCCTACTGTTATTTCCCATTGACTCTGTACCGGTACCCCCTGTATATAGCCTCCCTACTGTTATTTTATTTTACTGCTGCTCTTTAATTATTAGTTATTTTTATTTTTACTTATGTCTTTTTTACTTAACACTTTTTTTTTTTCTTAAACTGCATTGTTGGTTAAGGGTTTGTAAGTAAGCATTTCACTGTAAGGTCTACACCTGTTGTATTCGGAGCATGTGGCAAATACAATTTGATTTGATTTGATGATTTTGGAATGAGATGTTCCACATACTTTTGGTCATGTAGTGTATTTCACTTCTCTCCCTTGGCCTACAATGTCCACGCCCCGCGGAAATTGAATTAACATAATATAAACATCCCCATCAAAATCCGTCTGTTTAAGCTAGACATATCAGTTTTTTTTGCATGGGCTGCGTCTCAATATGCCGCATCCGTCAATGTCGCCCATCTGTGGTGAAATGTGGCAGAGCTAAAGCGGTGTTTGTCATGAGACATCCCAAAAATCAGTCTTCTCACAAAAACGTCTGTAGCGTCCTATTATTATCCGTTTCTCCGGTCCCCTGTACCAGTTTTAAAAAATGAAGTATATATGGAGACAGTTTAGTGCCAAAAATAAGGGGATAAATACCTGTCCCAAAAAATATAAATAGTTTTCTTATATCTCAGATATAGGACAGACACTTCAGAACAAACATGCTTTTGATATATTTTTTTTTACTATCTGTTGTTCCATATAGTGAATCTGTTATTCAATGTGTTTCCATTGGCTAATAGCAGTAATGCCAAATACAATGTTTCATCCAATACTTTTTTCAGAATATTTTTGGATACCTTACAGGGTCTTAAAATTCAAAATCAAATAACTATATAATCCTTGTTATGACCATTTTAAAACAATTCCATATGTTATCTTAGAACCCCTTATTAAAGTATATAAATACGAAGCACCAAACTCGCTCTTGAGGTCCCTCATGTCCCGTGTAGCTCAGTTGGTAGAGCATGGCATTTGCAACGGCAGGGTTGTGGGTTTGTTTCCCATGGGGGACCAGTATGAAAAAAAAATTATGCACTCACTAACTGTAAGTTGCTCTGGATAAGAGCATCTGCTAAATGACAAAAATGTAAAATGTGTCTCTACCAACCGAGGTAAATCAGCCTTTAGTTTTAACGCCCCCCATGTTTGGAATAATTCACAAACCTCATTACATCTTGAATCCCTGGTGCCAATAGGGCAGTTTAAAACACTGATGAGGGATGAACTCACTGAGGTTTGCGAGTGTTTTGGTTGATCGTAATAATTTATTTGTATTTCTGAAATGTAGTTTATCTGTTGTATCTTGTAGTTTATTTTCAGTTTTATTGAATTATTGAATGATCATGTTGATTCTGAATTGTTTATCATGACACCATAGAGAATGAGATCCTGATTTCAACTGGGCTCCTCTGAATAAATAGAGGTTAAAACACACACACAGACACAAACTGTTAATTTCTATGTGAGGAGATGGAGTAGGAGAGGGAGGAGGAGATGGAGTAGGAGAGGGAGGAGGAGAGGGAGGAGGAGCGGGAGTAGGAGAGGGAGGAGGAGAGGGAGGAGGAGAGGGAGGAGGAGAGGGAGGAGGAGATGGAGGGGGAGAGGGAGGAGGAGAGGGAGGAGGAGAGGGAGGAGGAGAGGGAGGAGGAGATGGAGGAGGAGAGGGAGGAGGAGAGGGAGAGGGAGAGGGAGGAGGAGATGGAGGGGGAGAGGGAGGAGGAGAGGGAGGAGGAGATGGAGGGGGAGAGGGAGGAGGAGAGGGAGAGGGAGAGGGAGGAGGAGATGGAGGGGGAGAGGGAGGAGGAGAGGGAGGAGGAGATGGAGGGGGAGAGGTAGGAGGAGAGGGAGAGGGAGAGGGAGGAGGAGAGGGAGGAGGAGATGGAGGGGGAGAGGGAGGAGGAGAGGGAGGAGGAGATGGAGGGGGAGAGGGAGGAGGAGAGGGAGGAGGAGATGGAGGGGGAGAGGGAGGAGGAGAGGGAGAGGGAGAGGGAGGAGGAGAGGGAGGAGGAGATGGAGGGGGAGAGTGAGGAGGAGAGGGAGAGGGAGAGGGAGGAGGAGAGGGAGGAGGAGATGGAGGGGGAGAGGGAGGAGGAGAGGGAGGAGGGATACAATGAACTAAAATGGTGGACATGAATATTCCCTGGCATGTCAGTTTCTATGAGATGTCTCAGAGTGTGTGTGTGCGTCAAAGACTCATAGACTGTTCTCTCTGCTATCGCACGGCAAGCGGTACCAATGCACCAAGTCTGGAACCAACAGGACTCTGAACAACTTCTACCCCTAAGCCATAAGACTGCTAAATAGTTAGTTAAATAGTTAACCAAATAACTGCATTGACCCTTATTGCACCAAGTTTTTTAACTCGTCACATAAGCGACTGCTACTGTTTACTCTCTGTCCCTTTATTCCTAGTTATATGTACATATCTACCTCAACTACCTTGTATCCCTGCACACCGACTCAGTACTGGTACCCTGTGTATATAGCCTAGTTATCACCTCGTATCCCTGCACATGGACTCAGTACTGGTACCCTGTGTATATAGCCTAGTTATCACCTCGTATCCCTGCACATGGACTCAGTACTGGTACCCTGTGTATATAGCCTAGTTATCACCTCGTACCCCTGCACATGGACTCAGTACTGGTACCCTGTGTATATAGCCTAGTTATCATGGACTCAGTACTGGTACCCTGTGTATATAGCCTAGTTATCATGGACTCAGTACTGGTACCCTGTGTATATAGCCTAGTTATCACCTCGTACCCCTGCACATGGACTCAGTACTGGTACCCTGTGTATATAGCCTAGTTATCACCTCGTACCCCTGTATATGGACTCAGTACTGGTACCCTGTGTATATAGCCTAGTTATCACCTCGTACCCCTGCACATGGACTCAGTACTGGTACCCTGTGTATATAGCCTAGTTATCACCTCGTATCCCTGCATATGGACTCAGTACTGGTACCCTGTGTATTTAGCCAACTTATCGTTACTCATTATGTATTTATTATTACTTTTATTATTAGTGTTTTACTTTTCTATTATTTCTCGATCTTCTTTCTCTCTGCGTTGTTGGGAATTGTATTTTATTTTTATTTAACCTGTACTTACGGAAGGGCCCGTCAGTCAGCATTTCACTGTTAGTCCACACCTGTTGTTTACCAAGCATGTGACGAATAAATGTTATTTGAGATGTGTGTGTATAAGAGACGTGTGTGAGGTGTCTGTCTGGTGTCTGTCTGTCAGGCGGTGGATGTCGAGGCGAGACATTAACAGCTCCTGTCATTCTGCTGACAACATTTCCCATGGTGCCGCTGGCTGCTGGTGTTTGTCAACAACCCTGTCACTGTCACGACAGCCCCGACCCAGGAGCTCCACAGAGAGGGTTTGTGTGTGTGTGTGATTGGGGAAATGTCTCATACTGCAGAACCAAAATGAGCTGTCACTCCAATTCCCAGGATGCCTTGCTGTTTAACATAGCACTGGTGTGTGGGCCGGTAAAACACACACACACACACACACACACACACACACACACACACACACACACACACACACACACACACACACACACACACACACACACACACACAGTGAGATAATTAAACAGAGCAGCAGCAGAGCAGTGGCTCATATGCATTTTGGCCTCCGGCACCCAGTTAGGAGCTATGCCTGGAGGAGGGAGAGGGGGGGGGGAGAGAAGGAGAGAGGGAGGGAAAGCGAAGGTAAGGAGCCAATTAGCCAGCTGGATGGATGAGTGACTGACAGCCTTCTGACACACTTCTACCTGAGCTCCACACTCACACACACACACACACACACACACACACACACTCACACACACACACACACAGACACACACCTTCCGTACCTCTTGTTTCTCTGTGAGCATGCTGCGTTTGTTTCTGTTCTCTGTCTCCATGGTGATGCCCTCAGTGAGCTGGGTATTATGGGATGCTCTGAGTTGCAGGCTTGTTGTCCAATCACATCGCCTGGGGCTCTCAACTCTCCACCAATGAGAGCGCCTGCTGGGGTATGGTCCCTCCCCCTGTCCCTTGATCCATCCATCTGATCCATCCATCTGATCCATCCATCTTATCCATCCCTCTATCCTTCATCCATCCATCTTATCCATCCCTCTATCCTTCCATTTCTAACCCAAACCATTCCTTCCTTGACTTAGTTAGCTTGCTGTTGAGGTAGTTACCTTGCTGTTGAGTTAGTTACCTTGCTGTTGAGGTAGTTACCTTGCTGTTGAGTTAGTTAGCTTGCTGTTGAGGTAGTTACCTTGCTGTTGAGTTAGTTACCTTGCTGTTGAGGTAGTTACCTTACTGTTGAGGTAGTTACCTTACTGTTGAGGTAGTTACCTTGCTGTTGAGGTAGTTACCTTACTGTTGAGGTAGTTACCTTGCTGTTGAGGTAGTTACCTTGCTGTTGAGGTAGTTACCTTGCTGTTGAGTTAGTTAGCTTGCTGTTGAGGTAGTTACCTTGCTGTTGAGGTAGTTACCTTGCTGTTGAGTTAGTTAGCTTGCTGTTGAGGTAGTTACCTTGCTGTTGAGGTAGTTACCTTGCTGTTGAGGTAGTTACCTTGCTGTTGAGGTAGTTACCTTGCTGTTGAGGTAGTTACCTTGCTGTTGAGGTAGTTACCTTGGTGTTGAGTTAGTGTTACCTTGCTGTTGAGTTAGTGTTACCTTGCTGTTGAGTTAGCTAGCTAGGTGTTGAGTTAGCTAGCTAGGTGTTGAGTTAGCTTGCTTGATGTTGAGTTAGCTTGCTTGATGTTGAGTTAGCTTGGTGTTGAGTTAGCTAGCTAGGTATTGAGTTAGCTATCTAGGTGTTGGGTTAGCTAGGTGTTGAGTTAGCTAGCTTGGTTTTGAGTTAGCTAGCTAGGTGTTGAGTTAGCTAGCTAGGTGTTGGGTTAGCTTGGTGTTGAGTTAGCTAGCTTGGTGTTGAGTTAGCTTGCTGGGATGGAGAGAGATGGGGAAAGAGTGATGAGAGAGGTGAGATAGAGGAATATAGAGAAGTAGGGATGGAAGGAGAGTAAATAATGTTCTTTACCTTAAGAGTCTATTGATGCACCTGTGTCCGTCAGTTTAAGTTAGAGATATCAGGTATTGTACTTCTGCATCTGCGGTGGCTGAGCTACAGCGGTGTTTGTCAGACCATGAGACATCCCGAA
The DNA here is from genome assembly GCA_031479575.1 of Coregonus ussuriensis. Taxonomy (NCBI): domain Eukaryota; kingdom Metazoa; phylum Chordata; class Actinopteri; order Salmoniformes; family Salmonidae; genus Coregonus; species Coregonus ussuriensis. The sequence goes on along the minus strand of CM062505.1, from coordinate 167,131 downwards.
AATCGCTCTTCTCACGAAAATGTCTGTAGCGTCCGAACGGTTTGGCCTATAAACTCTGACCACTCGATGGAAAGGGGAAACTCTCACGAACATGATGGTGTCACGGGACTCGTCTGAAGGTAAACCATACAAACGAATGGAAGTATGGAGGTGATTTTGTGCTCAAATAAAGAAGAGGTTAATTTCCTGAGCTTTCTTATCTCCTAGATCAGTGTTTCCCAACTCCAGTCCTCCAGTACCCCCAACCGTGCATTTTTGTTGTAGCCCTGGACAAACCCACCTCCTTCAACTTATCAAGGGCTTGATGATTATTTGACAAGTTGAAAATGTATGCACACATGACTGTAAGTCGCTTTGGATAAAAGCGTCTGTTAAATGGCATATTATTATTATTATATTATGTATACAGAGCATTCGGAAAGTATTCAGACCCCTTGACTTTTTCCACATTTTGTTAGGTTACAGCTTTATTCTAAAATGGATTAAATAGTTTTTTCCCCTCATCAATCTACACACAATATCCCATTATGACAAAGCAAAACCAGGTTTTTAGAAATTTTAGCAAATTTATAACAAATTAAAAACTTAAATATCACATTTACATACAGTGGGGAGAACAAGTATTTGATACACTGCCGATGTTGCAGGTTTTCCTACTTACAAAGCATGTAGAGGTCTGTAATTTTTATCATAGGTACACTTCAACTGTGAGAGACGGAATCTAAAACAAAAATCCAGAAAATCACATTGTATGATTTTTATGTAATTAAAACATTTGCATTTTATTGCATGACATAAGTATTTGATACATCAGAAAAGCAGAACTTAATATTTGGTACAGAAACCTTTGTTTGTAATTACAGAGATCATACGTTTCCTGTAGGTCTTGACCAGTTTTGCACACACTGCAGCAGGGATTTTGGCCCACTCCTCCATACAGACCTTCTCCAGATCCTTCAGGTTTCGGGGCTGTCGCTGGGCAATACGGACTTTCAGCTCCCTCCAAATATTTTCTATTGGTTCAGGTCTGGAGACTGGCTAGGCCACTCCAGGACCTTGAGATGCTTCTTACGGAGACACTCCTTAGTTGCCCTGGCTGGGTGTTTCGGGTCATTGTCATGCTGGAAGACCCAGCCACGGCCCATCTTCAATGCTCTTACTGAGGGAAAGAGGTTGTTGGCCAAGATCTCGCGATACATGGCCCCATCCATCCTCCCCTCAATACGGTGCAGTCGTCCTGTCCCCTTTGCAGAAAAGCATCCCATGCTTCATGGTTGGGATGGTGTTCTTGGGGTTATACTCATCCTTCTTCTTCCTCCAAACACGGCGAGTGGAGTTTAGACCAAAAAGCTATATTTTTGTCTCATCAGACCACATGACCTTCTCCCATTCCTCCTTTGGATCATCCAGATGGTCATTGGCAAACTTCAGACGGGCCTGGACATGCGCTGGCTTGAGCAGGGGGACCTTGCGTGCGCTGCAGGATTTTAATCCATGACGGCGTAGTGTGTTACTAATGGTTTTATTTGAGACTGTGGTCCCAGCTCTCTTCAGGTCATTGACCAGGTCCTGCCGTGTAGTTCTGGGCTGATCCCTCACCTTCCTCATGATCATTGATGCCCCACGAGGTGAGATCTTGCATGGAGCCCCAGACCGAGGATGATTGACCGTCATCTTGAACTTCTTCCATTTTCTAATAATTGCACCAACAGTTGTTGCCTTCTCACCAAGCTGCTTGCCTATTGTCCTGTAGCCCATCCCAGCCTTGTGCAGGTCTACAATTTTATCCCTGATGTCCTTACACAGCTCTCTGGTCTTGGCCATTGTGGAGAGGTTGGAGTCTGTTTGATTGAGTGTGTGGACAGGTGTCTTTTATAAAGGTAACGAGTTCAAACAGGTGCAGTTAATACAGGTAATGAGTGGAGAACAGGAGGGCTTCTTAAAGAAAAACAAACAGGTCTGTGAGAGCCGGAATTCTTACTGGTTGGTAGGTGATCAAATACTTATGTCATGCAATAAAATGCAAATTAATTACATAAAAATCATACAATGTGATTTTCTGGATTTTTGTTTTAGATTCCGTCTCTCACAGTTGAAGTGTACCTATGATAAAAATTACAGACCTCTACATGCTTTGTAAGTAGGAAAACCTGCAAAATCGGCAGTGTATCAAATACTTGTTCTCCCCACTGTAAGTATTCAGACCCTTTTACTCAATACTTTGTTGAAGCACCTTTGGCAGCGATTACAACCTCCAGTCTTCTTGGGTATGACGCTACAAGCTTGGCACACCTGTATTTGGGGAGTTGCTCCCTTTCTTCTCTGCAGATCCTCTCAAGCTCTGTCAGGTTGGATGGGGAGCGTCGCTGCACAGCTATTTTCAGGTCTCTCCAGAGATGTTCGATCGGGTTCAAGTCCGGGCTCTGGCTGGGCCACTCAAGGACATTCAGAGGCTTGTCCCGAAGCCACTCCTACGTTGTCTTGGCTGTGTGCTTAGGGTCCTTGTTCTTTTGGAAGGTGAACCTTCGCCCCAGTCTGAGGTCATGAGAGCTCATCAAGGATCTCTCTGTAGTTCGCTCCGTTCATCTTTCCCTTGATCATGACCAGTCTCCCAGTTCCTGCCTCTGAAAAACATTCCCACAGCATGATAATGCCTCCACCATGCTTCACCGTAGGGATGGTGCCAGGTTTCCGCCAGATGTGACGCTTAGCATTTAGGCCAAAAAGTTCAATCTAGGTTTCATCAGACCAGATAATCTTGTTTCTTATGGTCTGAGTCCTTTAGGTACCTTTTAGCAAACTCCAAGCAGGCTGTCATGTGCCTTTTACTGAGGAGTGGCTTCCGTCTGGCCACTCTACCATAAAGGCCTGATTGGTGGAGTGCTGCAGAGAAGGTTGTCCTTCTGGAAGGTTCTCCCATCTCCACAGAGGAACTCTGGAGCTCTGTCAGAGTGACCATCGGGTTCTTGGTCACCTCCCTGACCAAGGCCCTTCTCCACTGACTGCTCAGTTTGGCCGGGCGGCCAGCTCTATGAAGAGTATTGGTGGTTCCAAACTTCTTCCATTTAAGACTGATGGAGGCCACTGTGTTCTTGGGGACCTTCAATGCTGCAGAAATGTTTTGTTACCCTTCCCCAGATCTGTGCCTCGACACAATCCTGTCTCGGAGGTCTACGGACAATTCCTTCGACCTCATGGCTTGGTTTTTAGACAGGTGTGTGCCTTTCCAAATCATGTTCAATCAATTGAATTTACCGCAGGTGGACTCCAATCAAGTTGTAGTAACATCTCAATGATGATCAATGGAAACAGGATGCACCTGAGCTCAATTTCGAGTATCATAGCAAAGGGTCTGAATACTTATGTAAATAAGGTATTTCTGTTTTATATTTGTTATAAATATGCAACAATTTCTAAAAACCTATTTTCACGTTGTCATTATGGTCTATTGTGTAGAAGATTACATATTATTTATTTTTTATATATATATGGCTGTAACGTAACAAAATGTGGAAAAAGGGAAGGGGTCTGAATACTTTCCGAATGCACTGTAGCCAGGTACAGTCAGGTATAGCCTGGTACAGTAAGTTAAAGCCTGGTACAGTCAGGTATAGCCTGGTACAGTAAGTTATAGCCTGGTACAGTAAGTTATAGCCTGGTACAGTAAGTTATAGCCTGGAACAGTCATCTGACCACAACACTTTCACCCAGTCTATACTGTGGTAGATTACACAGTGGTAGTCTATACTGTGGTAGTCTATACTGTGGTAGTTTATACTGTGGTAGTTTATACAGTGGTAGTCTATACCGTGGTAGTTTATACTGTGGTAGTTTATACTGTGGTAGTCTATACTGTGGTAGTTTATACAGTGGTAGATTATACCGTGGTAGTCTATACCGTGGTAGTTTATACTGTGGTAGTCTATACTGTGGTAGTCTTTACCGTGGTAGTTTCTACAATGATAGTTTATACTGTGGTAGTTTACACAGTGGTAGTCTATACTGTGGTAGTCTATGCTGTGGTAGTTTATACAGTGGTAGTCTATACTGTGGTAGTTTACACAGTGGTAGTTTATACAGTGGTAGTTTATACAGTGGTAGTCTATATTGTGGTAGTCTATACTGTGGTAGTTTATACAAAGGTAGTTTATACAAAGGTAGTTTATACTGTGGTAGTCTATACTGTGGTAGTCTTTACCGTGGTAGTTTCTACAATGATAGTTTATACTGTGGTAGTTTACACAGTGGTAGTCTTTACCGTGGTAGTCTATACCGTGGTAGTTTACACAGTGGTAGTTTCTACAATGGTAATCTATACTGTGGTAGTTTATACAGTGATAGTCTTTACCGTGGTAGTTTATACTGTGGTAGTCTATACTGTGGTAGTCTATGCTGTGGTAGTTTATACAGTGGTAGTCTATACTGTGGTAGTTTACACAGTGGTAGTTTATACTGTGGTAGTTTATACAGTGGTAGTTTATACAGTGGTAGTCTATATTGTGGTAGTTTATACAGTGGTAGTCTTTACCGTGGTAGTTTACACAGTGGTAGTCTATACTGTGGTAGTCTATACTGTGGTAGTCTATGCTGTGGTAGTTTATACAGTGGTAGTCTATACTGTGGTAGTTTATAGAGTGGTAGTTTATACAGTGGTAGTCTATACTGTGGTAGTTTATACAGTGGTAGTCTATATTGTGGTAGTCTATACTGTGGTAGTTTATACAATGGTAGTTTATACTGTGGTAGTCTTTACCGTGGTAGTTTACACAGTGGTAGTCTATACTGTGGTAGTTTGTACTGTGGTAGTCTTTACCGTGGTAGGTAACAACACATCTGCCACACTGATCCTCAACACGGGGGCCCCTCAGGGGTGCGTGCTCAGTCCCCTCCTGTACTCTCTGTTCACCCATGACTGCATGGCCAGGCACGACTCCAACACCATCATTAAGTTTGCCGACGACACAACAGTGGTAGGCCTGATCACCGACAACGATGAGACAGCCTATAGGGAGGAGGTCAGAGATCTGGCCGTGTGGTGCCAGGACAACAACCTCTCCCTCAACGTGACCAAGACAAAGGAGATGATTGTGGACTACAGGAAAAAAAAGAGGACTGAGCACGCCCCCATTCTCATCGACGGGGCTGTAGTGGAACAGGTTGAGAGCTTCAAGTTCCTTGGTGTCCACATCACCAACGAACTATCATGGTCCAAACACACCAAGACAGTCGTGAAGAGGGCACGACAAAGCCTATTCCCCCTCAGGAGACTAAAAAGATTTGGCATGGGTCCTCAGATCCTCAAAAAATTCTACAGCTGCACCATCGAGAGCATCCTGACTGGTTGCATCACCGCCTGGTATGGCAACTGCTTGGCCTCTGACCGCAAGGCACTACAGAGGGTAGTGCGTACGGCCCAGTACATCACAGGGGCAAAGCTCCCTGCCATCCAGGACCTCTATACCAGGCGGTGTCAGAGGAAGGCCCTCAAAATTGTCAAAGACTCCAGTCACCCTAGTCATAGACTGTTCTCTCTGCTACCGCACGGCAAGCGGTACCGGAGTGCCAAGTCTAGGTCCAAAAGACTTCTCAACAGCTTCTACCCCCAAGCCATAAGACTCCTGAACAGCTAATCATGGCTACCCGGACTATTTGCACTGCCCCCCCACCCCATACTTTTTACGCTGCTGCTACTCTGTTAAGTATTTATGCATAGTCACTTTAACTCTACCCACATGTACATATTACCTCAACTACCTCAACTAGCCGGTGCCCCCGCACATTGACTATGCAACGGTACCCCCCTGTATATATAGCCTCCCTACTGTCACTTTATTCTATTGTGTATATAGCCTCCCTACTGTCACTTTATTTTTACTTCTGCTCTTTTTTTCTCAACACTTTTTTTGTTGTTGTTTTATTCTTACTTTTTTTGTTTAAAATAAATGCACTGTTGGTTAAGGGCTGTAAGTAAGCATTTCACTGTAATGTCTGCACCTGTTGTATTCGGCGCATGTGACCAATAAAATTTGATTTGATTTGATTTGATTTGATATACCGTGGTAGTTTACACAGTGGTAGTCTATACTGTGGTAGCTTCTACAATGGTAGTTTATACTGTGGTAGTTTATACAGTGTTAGTCTATACCGTGGTAGTTTATACTGTGGTAGTCTTTACCGTGGTAGTCTATACTGTGGTAGTTTATACTGTGGTAGTCTATACTGTGGTAGTCTATACTGTGGTAGTTTATACTGTGGTAGTCTATACTGTGGTAGTCTATACTGTGGTAGTTTATACTGTGGTAGTCTACACTGTGATAGTCTATACTGTGGTAGTCTTTACCGTGGTAGTTTATACAGTGTTAGTCTATACCGTGGTAGTTTATACTGTGGTAGTTTATACTGTGATAGTCTATACTGTGGTAGTTTATACTGTGATAGTCTATACTGTGGTAGTTTATACTGTGATAGTCTATACTGTGGTAGTTTATACTGTGATAGTCTATACTGTGGTAGTTTATACAGTGGTAGTCTATACTGTGGTAGTCTATACTGTGGTAGTTTATACTATGGTAGTCTTTACTGTGGTAGCATATACTGTGTAGTCTTTACTGTGGTAGTCTATACTGTGGTAGTCTATACTGTGGTAGTCTGGAGACACTTATCTCCCTCACTAACTTTAAGCATCAGTTGTCAGAGCACCTTACCGATCACTGCACCTGTACACAGCCCATCTGAAATTAGCCCGCCCAACTACCTCATCCCTATATTGTTATTTATTTTGCTCATTTGTACCCCAGTATCTCTATTTGCACATCATCTCTTGCACATCTATCATTCCAGTGTTAATACTAATTGTAATTATTTTGCACTATAGCCTATTTTATTGCCTTACCTCCATAACTTGCTAAATATGCACACACTGTATATTATATGTATTTCTGTTGTATTTTTGACTTTGTTTTGTTTTACCCCATATGTAACTCTGTGTTGTTGTTTTTATCGCACTGCTTTGCTTTATCTTGGCCAGGTCGCAGTTGTAAATGAGAACATGTTGTCAACTGGCCTACCTGGTTAAATAAAGGTGAAATAAAAATTAATAAAAAATAAAAAGTCTATACTGTGGTAGTTTATACTGGGATAGTCTTTACTGTGGTAGTCTATACTGTGGTATTTTATAATGGGATAGTCTATACTGTGGTAGTCTTAGACTACCACAGTATAGACTATCCCATTATAAAATACCACAGTATAGACTACCACTGTATAAACTACCACAGTAAAGACTACCACAGTATAAACTACCACAGTATAGACTATCACAGTATAGACTACTAGTCTATACTGTGGTAGTCTATACTGTGGTAGTCTATACTGTGGTAGTTTATACTGTGATAGTCTATACTGTGGTAGTTTATACTGTGGTAGTCTTTACTGTGGTAGTTTATACAGTGGTAGTCTATACTGTGGTAGTCTATACTGTGGTAGTCTATACTGTGGTAGTCTATACAGTGGTAGTCTATACTGTGGTAGTCTATACCGTGGTAGTTTACACAGTGGTAGTCTATACAGTGGTAGTCTATACCGTGGTAGTTTATACTGTGGTAGTCTATACCGTGGTAGTCTATACCGTGGTAGTCTTTACCGTGGTAGTCTAGTAGGAGAGTGAATAAAAGTGTAGTAGTCTGAGTGTAGTTATTTCTGATGAAATGTGTGATCTAACTGCCCCACAATACTAAGTAATAAGGTTGATAAATGAGTATATCAAATTAATCAGACTAATTATTTTGACTGAGTTTTAGTCTGCACCATGGTAGTCAACCTGCTTCCTATACCGCTGCCGGACAGTAGTGAAGGACCCGTGGTCCCCCCCCCCCCCCCCTCTTTTTCCCTCAGAACAGCCTCAATTTGTCGGGGCAGGGACTCTACAAGGTGTCGAATCCCATGTTGACTCCAATGCTTCCCACAGTGTTGTCAAGTTGGCTGGATGTCCTTTGGGTGGTGGACCATTCCTGATACTCACACAAAACTGTTGAGCGTGAAAAACCCATCAGCTTTGCAGTTCTCTACACAAACGGTGTGTCACGCCCTGGCCGTGAGAGGCCTGTTGTCTTTAGTTGGTTTGGTCAGGGCGTGAGTTTCTATGTTATATATTCTATGTTTACGTTCTAGTTAGTCTATTTCTATGTTTTAGTTCTAGGTTGTGTGTCTATGTTTGGCCGGGTGTGGTTCCCAATCAGAGGCAGCTGTCACTAGTTGTCTCTGATTGGGGATCATCCTTAAGTAGCCTGGTTGCCTACCTTAGCTGTGGGATCTTGTTCCTGTTAGTCTGGTGTGTGTATAGCCCTATGGACTTCACGTTACGTTGTTTCTTGTATGTTTATTTGAGTTAATAAACATGTACGCTTTTCACGCTGCACCTTGGTCCGACCTGTCTCTCAACGTTTGTGACAAGGTGCGCCTGGCACCTACTACCACACCGTATTCAAAGACACTTAAATCTTTTGTCTTGCCCATTCACCGTCTGAATGACACATATACATAATCCATGTCTCAATTGTATCAAGGCTTAAAAAATGCTTCTTTAACCTGTCTCCTCCCCTTCTACACGGATTGAAGTGGATTTAACAAGTGACATCAATTAGGGATCATAGCTTTCACCTGGATTCACCTGGTCAGTCTATCTCATGTTCAAAGCAAAACAGTTAAAAAACCCATTATATGTCTTATGATGCTATAGCACTCACTCCAGCAGCCCACTATAACAACTCACCTACAAACCATCCCAAAATAGGGCACTATAACATTTTAGCAGACGCTCTTATCCAGAGCGACTTACAGGAGCAATTAGGGTTAAGTGCCTTGCTCAAGGGCACATCGACAGATTTTTCACCTTGGGGATTAGAACCAGCAACCTTTTAGTTACTGGCACAACGCTCTTCAACACTAAGCTACCTGCCGCCCCCAACTAACTCATAGGCTATGAAAACCTACTGCCGTCACTACCACTACTAATACTATTTCAAAACCATAAATACTTCTCAAGACTAGCAAGCACACCACAACATTTACTTCAGAAAATGTCCTTTTCTACCTCTGCTATAGGTCTTATCCTCTGCTATATGTCTTATCCTCTGCTATAGGTCTTATCCTCTGCTATAGGTCTTATCCTCTGCTATAGGTCTTATCCTCTGCTATAGGTCTTATCCTCTGCTATAGGTCTTATCCTCTGCTATAGGTCTTATCCTCTGCTATAGGTCTTATCCTCTGTTCTCAGTCCTCTAGCAGCAGGCTGGGGGATAATAACTACCTATCTAACCCCCTCAGAAACCCCACTCTGTCTGTCTCTCTCAGCTGTACTGTGTCCAGGAGATGGTGCTGTCTGTCTCTCTCAGCTGTGCTGTATCCAGGAGATGGTGCTGTCTGTCTCTCTCCTGTGTCCAGCCGATGGTGCTGTCTGTCTCTCTCCTGTGTCCAGCCGATGGTGCTGTCTGTCTCTCTCCTGTGTCCAGCCGATGGTGCTGTCTGTCTCTCTCAGCTGTACTGTGTCCAGGAGATGGTGCTGTCTGTCTCTCTCCTGTGTCCAGCCGATGGTGCTGTCTGTCTCTCGCCTGTGTCCAGCCGATGGTGCTGTCTGTCTCTCTCAGCTGTACTGTGTCCAGGAGATGGTACTGTCTGTCTCTCTCCTGTGTCCAGGCTGTCTGTCTCTCTCCTGTGTCCAGGCTGTCTGTCTCTCTCCTGTGTCCAGGCTGTCTGTCTCTCTCCTATGTCCAGGAGGTTGTTCTGTCTGTCTCTCTCCTGTGTCCAGGAGGTAGTGCTGTCTGTCTCTCTCCTGTGTCCAGGAGGTAGTGCTGTCTGTCTCTCTCCTGTGTCCAGGAGATGGTGCTGTCTGTCTCTCTCCTGTGTCCAGGAGGTGATGCTGTTGTTATTAAAATACAGTTCTGTCTTTTAGTCACTAAGACACTGTCTCCCTGTCCTGTCAGACATACCCCACTAGATGGTGTGCAGTCTCTTTGCAGATACAGACACAGAACCCTGTGTGTGTGTTTGTGTCAACTTCCTGTGTGAACATAGAACACATAGAGGTGTGTATAGATGGTAGAAGATCATAGAGCTAGGTGATGTAGAATGGTATTGTAGAAGATCATAGAGCTAGATGATGTAGAATGATATTGTAGAAGATCATAATAATAATAATAATAATATGCCATTTAGCAGATCATAGAGCTAGATGATGTAGAATGGTATTGTAGAAGATCATAGCGCTAGGTGATGTAGAATGATATTGTAGAAAATCTTAGAGCTAGATGATGTAGAATGGTATTGTAGAAGATCATAGAGCTAGGTGATGTAGAATGGTGTTGTAGAAGATCATAGAGCTAGATGATGTAGAATGGTATTGTAGAAGATCATAGAGCTAGGTGATGTAGAATGATATTGTAGAAAATCATAGAGCTAGATGATGTAGAATGGTATTGTAGAAAATCATAGAGCTAGATGATGTAGAATGGTATTGTAGAAGATCATAGAGCTAGATGATGTAGAATGGTATTGTAGAAGATCATAGAGCTAGATGATGTAGAATGGTATTGTAGAAGATCATAGAGCTAGGTGATGTAGAATGGTATTGTAGAAGATCATAGAGCTAGGTAATGTAGAATGGTATTGTAGAAGATCATAGAGCTAGATAGAGCTATACTAATGTGGAGACTGGAGAGAAGGTTGTTTGCTTACATTGAGACTCAGAACTCACCACACACACACACACACACACACACACACACACACACACACACACACACACACACACACACACACACACACACACACCATATTGTTGAGATGTGTTTCTTTATTGTGCGATGTGTGTGTAATATTTAAACTAACGTAGGCCTGATATTTATTTTCAAATCAATATTTATGTGAAAATAGTATAGATTTTTTATGGGCTTTTATGGCATACAGTGTTTTCGGAAAGTATTCAGACCCCATGCCTTTCTCCACAGTTTGTTACATTACAGCCTTATTCTAAAATGGATTCAATTGTTTTTTCCCCCTCATCAATCTACACACAATACCCCATAATGACAAAGCAAAAAACAGGTTTCTTGAATTTTTTGCATATTTTTACAAAATAAAAAACGGAAATATGACATTTACATAAGTATTCAGACCCTTTACTCAGTACTTTGTTGAAGCACCTTCGGAAGCGAGTCTTCTTGGGTATGACGCTACAAGCTTGGCACACCTGTATTTGGGGAGTTTCTCCCTTTTCTTCTCTGCAGATCCTCTCAAGCTCTGTCAGGTTGGAGGGGGAGCGTTGCTGCACAGCTATTTTCAGGTCTCCCCAGAGATGTTTTTTCGGGTTCAAGTCCAGGCTCTGGCTGGGCCACTCAAGGACATTCAGAGACTTGTCCCAAAGCCACTCCTGCGTTGTCTTTTGGCTGTGTGCTTAGGGTCGTTGTCCTGTTGGAAGGTGAACCTTTGCCCCAGTCTGAGGTCCTGAGCGCTCTGGAGAAGGTTTTCATCAAGGATCTCTCTGTACTTTTCTCTGTTAATCTGTCCCTCGATCCTGATTAGTCTCCCAGTCCCTGCGGCTGAAAAACATCCCCACAGCATGATGCTGCCACCACCATGCTTCACCGTAGGGATGGTATTGGCAAGGTGATGAGCGGTGCCTGGTTCCCTCCAGAGGTGACGCTTGGCATTCAGGCCAAAGAGTTCAATCTTGGTTTCATCAGACCTGAGAATCTTGTTTTTCATGGTCTGAGAGTCCTTTAGGTGCCTTTTGGCAAACTCCAAGCGGGCTGTCATGTGCCTTTTACTGAGGAGTGGCTTCCGTCTGGCCACTCTACCATAAAGGCCTGAATGGTGGAATGCTGCAGAGATGGTTGTCCTTCTGGAAGGTTCTCCTATCTCCACAGAGGACCTGGAGCTCTGTCAGAGTGACCATCGGGTTCTTGGTCACCTCCCTGACCAAGGCCCTTCTCCCCAGATTGCTCAGTTTGGCCAGGCAGGCCAGCTCTAGGAAGAGTCTTGGTGGTTCCAAACTTCTTCCATTTAAGAATGATGGAGGCCACTGTGTTCTTGGAGACCTTCAATGCTGCAGAAATGTTTTGGTACCTTTCCCCAGATGTCTTGGAGCGCTAAGGACAATTCCTTCGACCTCATGGCTTGGTGTTTGCTCTGACATGCACTGTCAACAGTGGGACCTTATATAGACAGGTGTGTGCCTTTCCAAATCATGTCCAATCAATTGAATTTACCACAGTTGGACGCCAATCAAGTTGTAGAAACATCTCAAGGATGATCAATGGGAACAGGATGTACCTGAGCTCAATTTTGAGACTCATAGGGTCTGAATACTTATGTAAATAAGGTATTTCTGTTTTTTATTTTTAATACATTTGCAAACATAAAAACCTGTTTGCTTTGTCATTATGGGGTATTGTGTGTAGATTGATGAGGATTTGTATTTATATAATCCATTTTAGAATAAGGCTGTAACGTAACAAAATGTGGAAAAAAGAAAGGGGTCTGAATACTTTCTGAATGCACTGTATATGCATATGACATGGTAGATTGTAATTATATGAAAATGAAAGTGTTATTTCAAACGATCTGTATTTGAGTTGGCCTATTTGATTTCTAAATAACGTTTGTTAAATAAGATTTTTAAGAGTGCCCAGCTAGAACACAACGTTCTGAGAACCATATGTTTCTTAGAGCTTGGTGAGAGTGTGGTTGTCTTACGGTTATTTTGCATACAACCTTTCCACAACGTTCTGGAATGGTGCATGATACCCAGCTAGAACATAACGTTCTTAGAACCAGAATTTCAATACTTCAGCATAACGTTTCTTACAGGTTTCCTCATGGTTCTATTTAAAGTCATGTTCTCAGAACATTAAGAAAACTTTCTATAAAACCACAAGAAAACATTATTAACATTCAAAGAACGTTCTCAGAATGTTATTTTATAACATATAAATCATTCCGTTCTCAGCATCAACAAAACTCTGTCTATCCTCCATCTTGTTAAGTGTGTTCAGGTGTGTTGGCCGCACCCACTAATTGGCCACAGCTGATCTTAATGAGTGCTTGTTTCCTTTGAAATGGGATCAGTCTGAATAGACTAAAATGAACAGCTTTGTATGAGTAAAAAAAACATGCGCGCTATCTCCATCCTGGTGGCGCAGTGGACTAATTCAATGGATAGAGAACAGAACATCATAGGTTCTAAGTTCTCTGACGCCGTGCCACAATAAAAAAAAATGTGTTTGCATGATTAATGCCTAAGCAAATTAATTTCCATGTGTCCTATCTGTGCTTGGAGTTCAACACAATTAACCTAAGCTAGCAGTGTTATTGAAACATTCAGTGAACGTTTTAAGGAAGTTATTAAAAAACCTCCCAAAAAATACACTGCTCAGAAAAATAAAGGGAACACTTAAACAACACATCCTAGATCTGAATGAATGAAATAATCTTATTAAATACTTTTTTCTTTACATAGTTGAATGTGCTGACAACAAAATCACACGTAAATTATCAATGGAAATCAAATGTATCAACCCATGGAGGTCTGGATTTAAGTCACCCTCAGAATTAAAGTGGAAAACCACACTACAGGCTGATCCAACTTTGATGTAATGTCCTTAAAACAAGTCAAAATGAGGCTCAGTAGTGTGTGTGGCCTCCACGTGCCTGTATGACCTCCCTACAATGCCTGGGCATGCTCCTGATGAGGTGGCGGATGGTCTCCTGAGGGATCTCCTCCCAGACCTGGACTAAAGCATCCGCCAACTCCTGGGCAGTCTGTGGTGCAACGTGGCGTTGGTGGATGGAGCGAGACATGATGTCCCAGATGTGCTCAATTGGATTCAGGTCTGGGGAACGGGCGGGCCAGTCCATAGCATCAATGCCTTCCTCTTGCAGGAACTGCTGACACACTCCAGTCACATGAGGTCTAGCATTGTCTTGCATTAGGAGGAACCCAGGGCCAACCGCACAAGCATATGGTCTCACAAGGGGTCTGAGGATCTCATCTCGGTACCTAATGGCAGTCAGGCTACCTCTGGCGAGCACATGGAGGGCTGTGCGGCTCCCCAAAGAAATGCCACCCCACACCATGACTGACCCACCGCCAAACCGGTCATGCTGGAGGATGTTGCAGGCAGTAGAACGTTCTCCACGGCGTCTCCAGGCTCTGTCACGTCTGTCACATGTGCTCAGTGTGAACCTGCTTTCATCTGTGAAGAGCACAGGGCACCAGTGGCGAATTTGCCAATCTTGGTGTTCTCTGGCAAATGCCAAACGTCCTGCACGGTGTTGGGCTGTAAGCACAACCCCCACCTGTGGACGTCGGGCCCTCATACCACCCTCATGGAGTCTGTTTCTGACCGTTTGAGCAGACACATGCACATTTGTGGCCTGCTGGAGGTCATTTTGCAGGGCTCTGGCAGTGCTCCTCCTGCTCCTCCTTGCACAAAGGCGGAGGTAGCGGTCCTGCTGCTGGGTTATTGCCCTCCTACGGCCTCCTCCACGTCTCCTGATGTACTGGCCTGTCTCCTGGTAGCGCCTCCATGCTCTGGACACTACGCTGACAGACACAGCAAACCTTCTTGCCACAGCTCGCATTGATGTGCCATCCTGGATGAGCTGCACTACCTGAGCCACTTGTGTGGGTTGTAGACTCCGTCTCATGCTACCACTAGAGTGAAAGCACCGCCAGCATTCAAAAGTGACCAAAACATCAGCCAGGAAGCATAGGAACTGAGAAGTGGTCTGTGGTCACCACCTGCAGAACCACTCCTTTATTGGGGGTGTCTTGCTAATTGCCTATAATAAATGTATTGTCAATCAGTGTTGCTTCCTAAGTGGAAAGTTTGATTTCACAGAAGTGTGATTGACTTGGAGTTACATTGTGTTGTTTAAGTGTTCCCTTTATTTTTTTGAGCAGTGTATGTATAATTTTTCGTTATCAAAAAATGTATAAACTGTATAAAATATATAAATTAAACGTAATTAAACTTTCAGAGAACCATAGTAAAACGTTCTCAGAACCTCCCTGCAACCTAGTAAAACGTTCTCAGAACCTCCCTGCAACCTAGTAAAACGTTCTCAGAACCTCCCTGCAACCTACTAAAACGTTCTCAGAACCTCCCTGCAACCTAAAAATGTACGTTCCCAGAGCAGGCAGAATTGTAACTTTCGTTCTCGAAAGGTTTAAAAAACTTTCAATTTTACCGGTCAGGAAAAGTATGGCTTCGTTCCAAGAACCAATTGGAAAGCAAACACGTACGTTCCCACAATTTCCAAGGAACCAAATGTGCTAGCTGGGAGGGTTTCAAGATATTATTATATTATAACTTGATAAAAATATTATAAGATTAGATAGTTTAGATTGGAAGGCTGTTTTAAAGTTGTGTTGATGTGTTGTTCTACTGACTTGGTGGAGGAGTGGGAATTTAAAGACCATTAATTTATAAATGTGTGGTTGTTGTGTCTGTTCTGACAACAGAAAGGTGTTGGTAATAATACATATACTGTACTATGTAAACAGGGCCTTCAGAAAGTATTTAAACCCTTGTTGTGTTACAGCCTGAATTTAAAATGGATTACATTTTTCACTGGCCTACACACAATATACGATAATGTCAAAGTGAAATAATGTTTTTCAAAATTTTTACAAATTCATTAAGAATGAAAAACTGAAATGTCTTGAGTCAATAAGTATTCAATCCATTTGTTATGGCAAGCATAAATATGTTCAGGAGTAAAAATGTGCTTAACAACTCATATAGTAAGTTGCATGGACTCTGTGTGCAATAATAGTGTTTACCATGCTTTTTAAATGACTACCTCATCTCTGTAAGCTACACACACAATAACTAAGATTCCTCAGTCGAGCAGTGAATTTCAAACACAGATTCAACCACAAAGACCAAGGAGGTTTTTCAATTTCTTTCCTTCATAATGCGTTTGAGCCAATCAAGTTGTGTTGTGACAAGGTAGTGGAGGTATACAGAAGACAGCCCTATTTGGTAAAAGACCAAGTCCATATTATGGCAAGAACAGCTCAAATAAGCAAAGAGAAACGACAGTCCATCAGTCAATCCAGAAAATTTCAAGGAAGTTTCTTCAAGTGCATTCGCAAAAACCATCAAGCGCTATGATGAAATTGGCTCTCATGAGGACCGCCACAGGAATGGAAGACCCAGAGTTACCTCTGCTGCAGAGGATAAGTTCATTAGAGTTACCAGCCTCAGAAATTGCAGCCAAGTAACAGACACATCTCAACATCTACTGTTCAGAGGGGACTGTGTGAATCAGGCCTTCATGGTCGAATTGTTGCAAACAAACCACTATTAAAGGACACCAATAAGAAGAAGAGACCTGCTTGGGCCAAGAAACACGAGCAATGGACATTAGACCGGTGGAAATGTGTCCTTTGGTCTGGAGTCCAAATTGGAGATTTTTGGTTCAAACCGCTGTGTCTTTGTGAGACATGGTGTTGTTCCCACTGTAAAGCATGGAGGAGGAGGTGTTATGGTGTGGGGGTGCTTTGCTGGTGACACTGTCTGTGATTTATTTAGAATTCAAGGCACACTTAACCAGCATGGCTACCACAGCATTCTGCAGTGATACGCCATCCCATCTGGTTTGGTCTTAGTGGGACTATCATTTGTTTTTCAACAGGACAATGACCCAACACACATCCAGGCTGTGTAAGGGATATTTTACCAAGAAGGAGAGTGATGGAGTGCTGCATCAGATGACCTGGCCTCCACAATCACCTGACCTCAACCCAATTGAGATGGTTTGGGATGAGTCGGACGGCAGAGTGAAGGAAAAGCAGCCAACAAGTGCTCAGCATATGTGGGAACTCCTTCAAAACTGTTGGAAAAGCATTCCAGGTGAAGCTGGTTGAAAGAATGCAGAGAGTGTGCAAAGCTGTCATCAAGGCAAAGGATGGCTCTCTCTCTAGCTCTCTCTCTCTTTCTCTCTTTCTCTCTGTCTCTCTCTCTCTCTCTCTCTCTCTCTCTCTCTCTCTCTCTCTCTCTCTCTCTCTCTCTCTCTCTCTCTCTCTCTCTCTCTCTCTCTCTCTCTCTCTCTCTCTCTCTCTCTCTCT